>JACEIK010000012.1:0-53542 GCA_018107945.1 Datura stramonium | reverse complement strand
CTAAGGTTGTTGTATCTCCTTTCAGTTATATTACCATTAATGTATTTAGTTTACTTTCTTCTTGTATACTTGCATGTTTTAGTTTATTTACGCTCCCTGCATACTCAGTACATTCCAAGTACTGACCGCACGCCTTTATGTGTTATCGTTTCATGATATAGATTCAGGTCTCCAGACTCAGCCTTGTGATTAGATACACTTCATCCCCTCTCAACTGCTATTGGTGAGTCCTCATATCTCGAGGATGTGATTTATGTTTATATTTTCCTTATGTCTCAGTTTTCAGATTTTAGGAGTTAGCTGGGGGCTTGTCCCAGCAACTCGTCAGTTTAGTAGAGGCTTTCAGACTTGTCTAGATAGATTCAGCGTTGTATCAAAGTGTTGTTACATTTATTCTTATGGTTCTTTAATTAGACTCTTTCAGTTAGCTTCCGCTCATTTATGTTGTCAGTTGTTTCTATTTTAAGTAATATACTATGATTATGCCATGGGTCAACTTGGAGCCTTCCGGGGTTCCTTATCCCGTGTTACGGCTGGGGTGTAAACTCGGGTCGTGACAAACTTGGTATCAGAGCAAAGGTCTAGAGTGTCCTAGGGTGTCTGAAAGCCGCGTTAAGTAGAGTTTTCTTCATGGGTGTGAAGCACGCCACACTTATGACGAAGAGGCTACCAGACATTTAGGAATGTTCCCTTTTCTTCATGATTCTTATCGTGCGTTGAGTATGAAACTCTAACAGCTGTTCCTATGGCTCGTGCTTTACACGCTCGCAGATAATGCCTCCCAGACGAGCGAATGGAAGAAGACATTGTAATGGTCGCCAGCAAGTACCACCAGCCCTGACGAACCCTATAGACGACCATATTACTCATGCCGAGTTGCGGACAGCCTTTCATATGTTGGCGCAGGCCATGATCGCCTAGATTAATCAGCAAGCAATGGCTCATGTTCCCCAGAATGGGAATGTAGCGGCGGCAAGGGTAAGATATTTTCTCTGAATGAACCCGCTCGAATTCTTAGGGTCAAAGGTGGATGAGGACCCGTATGAATTCTTGGAAAAGATTCAAAAGATCACCCAAATCATGGGGGTGATGGGAATGGAGAGTGCAGACTTAGCCTCCTACCAGCTAAAAGGAGTCGCTTATATATGGTTTTGTCAGTGGAGAGATAGTCGGGGAATTGGAGAAGGTCCCGTAGGTTGGGAGGAATTTATGACTGCGTTCCTGGACAGGTGTTTCCCTAGGGAGTTAAGAGAGTCAAAGGCGGCAGAATTCATCAACTTGAAATAGAATGACATGAATGTCCAAGAATACGCGTTGAAATTTACCCGGTTGTCCAAGTATGCACCGGAGATGGTAGCCGACCAAAGAGCCCCGGTGAGCAGTTTCGTGAACGGAGTGTCAGACTCCTTGGTTAAGGAGTGCAGGACTGTCATGTTGCATAGGGATATATACTTTCTATGCTTGGTGATATTCGCTAAACAGATGGAAGCAGAACAGGTGATGGAAAAAGAGAGATAGAGGCCAAGAGGGCTAGAACTGGAGATTTAGAGTTCTCCTAGTAGAGGTTGAGTAGCGGACATCACTCACGTTACCAGCAGAAATCATCGTCCCCAGCACCTTTGACAGTAGTGTTCCGTATAAGTCCAGGGTAACGGAGATTATGTACCCATTGTGTATGAGCTGTGGGAAACACCATTTAGGAGAGTGAATGGTCGGCTTGGATGTTTGCTTTTTGTGCGACAAGGTGGGCCATAAGCACTGAGATTGCACCGTAGCTAAGCGAGGCAAGAGCAAATTCTCAGCCACTTCTTCAGTAGCCCCGATAGCCCATCCAGTTCAGCAGGGTGCATCATCTAACCTGGGCAGAAGACACCATCAAAACTGTTCCTATGCCGTAGCAGCACACCAGGATAAGGGCAAGTCGCTAGTAGTGGCCACAGGTATGTTCTGAATCTCGTGTTACTCCTTGTATGTTGCCAACCCCAGAACCCCAGTATTGAATAAGAAGCTCTATAGTGATTGTTGGGAAGAGATTTTTAATGTGTGATGTGAAAGTTGTTAAAGTAAGGCTTGCAGTGAAGATTAGAGGTAGAAGAGAAGCTAGGAGTTAGTGAATTAGCCTGACCTTAAGAAAGATTTGGGAGACTTAGAATGATGGCTTTGAGCTAAACGGGAAGAATCTTTCTTAGAGCTCGACCTAGTTCCATCTAAGTTTCATGTCCTTCGGTTGCTCTTGTGCCATGGCATGCGTGTTCAATTTAGATATTCAGTTTTGATGTGTAAGGTCAGCCCGAAGTCGGATTCTCCATTATTTTTAGTTGTGAATGAACAATTGTGAAATTCCAGTTCTGTCCCTATCCTTTCAGTATGTTTAGCCAACATTCGAGGACAAATGTTCCCAGGGGGGAGATATTGTAACACCCCAAATGTTTCTAAGATAAGATTCCAGGCTTAAAGAAAGAATTCAGACAGAAGGTGGAAATTTTTGCATAGAACAAGTCGTGGAATGACTCATTAGGTGACCCCACGAGTCGTGGTCAGGCCCGTGGGGAGAAATCAAGAGGTGTAGCACATGCGGTGATCACGGATGACCTGATGAGTCATCATTCAGGTAACGACTCGTCAGAGCAGTCGTGGGAAGAAAAGGTAGGGAATCGTGGGCTTCAGGGGGCAACGGACGAACCAATGAATTGTGATGACAGGCAACGACTTGTTAAGTCGGCCGTTGGGTGGAGGCTAGAGTTCCTAGATGGGGTCCAGGGTAATGGGGATGACGGAAGGAGGCCACAAGTAATCGTGGCAGACCACGACTCTTGAAGTGAGTCGTCAGCTGAGTCGAGGGAATTTTTAAAAGTCGTCTAGTGCACTTCACGACAGGGCCTCACGAGTCGTTGTCCTCCCAACGACTCATGGAATGCCCCGTGGGGACTGTCAGGTGAAATTTTCCTGTGTTTTTCCAGGGGTGTTTTTGTAAAATCCTATGCCCCTAACTCCTAAACTACGTCGTTTTGAGTATGGTATGGGATTTTTTTAAGGGGGTAACTAGCCTAAACCCTCATTCCTCCTCTCTCTCAAGGTTCAAGGATTCTTCAAGGGATTATTCAAAGGCTTCAAGGTCAAGGTCAAGTGGGAAATTCTTCGAAGCAGGTATGTGGGTTCTTCAACAAGGATATTCTTTCATCCTTGTGGCCCAAAATGTTTTATAAAAAAATGAAACCAATTTCAACTATTCTAGAAAAGCATGATCTAGGGTTTTTTGTGATGGGTGATTTCTTCCATATCTTCTTTGAATTCTAAGACCCACTAGGATTATAAGTTAAGTATGATTATAGAATTATTGAGTTATATTGAATTATGTGTTAAATGGTGAAAAATGCATGATTATAGAATGTTCTTCATGAAATGGCTTGAACTTTGAATGGGACTTACTTATTGTTCACCTGATTATAACAATAAATCGTATCCATGGTTTAAAATATGTGAAGATCGTATAATTACCCTTAAGAACATGAGTATGTCATTTGATAAATATGTTAAGATGAAATTAGGTTTATGGACTTGATCAATTGAATGTAAACTATGTATTTTCATTATGCCTTCGATGGAGCTGGTCGGGTATGAGGTAAATTCGTGATGATGGCCTAATTATTGCATCTTTCTCATGGATTGGAGTGAATTATGAAATGGTTCTTATGAAATGAAAATATATGATCCTTCCATGAATTTGTTGTAAATGTTTAAGGTATGGGTTAAATGTATGGGTTCTTCCGTAAATCTAAATAAATGAAGCAATGTATCTATGTTAGAGTGTAAATTGGACCTATGGATCCTACATGACCCTATTCTATATGTTGTACGTTATGAACTCAGAACTTGAACGTTGTGGCTAAGTGTAAAGTATTGATGTGATTGGTGAATGCTCATGTCTCTAATTAGCTGTTGCAATTTAGATTATTCTTAGTCTGTCGGGACTCTCTTTCGCTGAGAATGTTTCCTTAGTCTGTCGGGACACTCTTTAGCTGAGAATGTTTCCCTTAGTCAGTTGGGACTCTCTTTAGCTGAGAATGTTTCCTTTAGTCTGTCGGGACTCTCTTTAGTTGAGAATATTTCCCTTAGTCTATTGGGACTCTCTTTAGCTGAGAATGTTTCTCTTAGTCTGTCGGGACTCTGCTTAGCTGTGAATGTTTCCCTTGGTCAGCCGGTGACTCTCTATATGAGAGCATACTCTCCCTTTGATAGTTAGGGACTCTCTCTCCAGCTGAGAATGTTTCCCTTTGACAGTCTGGGACTCTCCCTTAGACAGTCAGGGACTCTCTACGATATCAGTCACAACTTCGATCCTCTTTATTGGTTCAGTTTATAACCTTTGCGTATCATTTGATCATATGTCGGTAAATGCCCTTATAAAGTTGTATATTAATATGTATATATATTTCTCATTTAAGGTTGTTGTATCTCCTTTCAGTTATATTACCATTAACGTGTTCAGTTTACTTTTTCTTGTATACTTGCATGTTTTAGTTTATTTATGCTCCCCGCATACTCAGTACATTTCAAGTACTGACCGCACACCTTTATGTTCTATATCGTTTCATGATATAGATTCAGGTCTCCAGACTCAGCCTCGTGGTTAGATACACTTCATCCCCTCTCAGATGCTAGTCGTGAGTCCTCATCTCCCTAGGACGTGATTTATGTTTATATTTTCCTTATTTTTCAGTTTTCAGATTTTAGGAGTTAGTTGAGGAACTGTCCCAGCAACTCGTTAGTTTAGTAGAGGCTTTCAGACTTGTCTAGATAGATTCGGCGTTGTATCAAAGTGTTGTTACATATGTTCTTATGGTTCTTTATTATACTCTTTCAGTTAGCTTCCCCTCATTTATGTTTTTAGTTGTTTCTATTTATGTTATGATTATGCCATGGGTTGACTTGGAGCCTTTCGTGGTTCCTTGTCCCGTGTTACAGCTAGGGTGTAAAGTCGGGTCATGACAAGTTGTATCGCATCTTCGGAGTTATGCATGCCACTCCTATTGAGGATGTAGAGTTAGCGGCGTTTAGATTGCGCGAGGTAGCGGTATTGTGGTATGAAGGTTGGAAGCGCTTGAGGGGTCGAGATGCACCTCCGGTCAAGTGGGCTGATTTTGTTGACGCATTTCTAGATCAGTATCTGCCTTTCGAGGTTTGGGATGATAGCGCGGATCGGTTTATACGCTTAGAGCAGGGAAATATAAGCGTGCGGGAGTATGGACATCGGTTTGATTCGCTGGCCCGATATGCTCCTTCTTTTGTTAGCACCATGCGAGCCAGGATACATCGATATGTAAATGGGTTGTTTCTTGAGTATGTGCAGCATTGTAGGGTTGCTTCTATGCAGGCGAGTGCAAGCATAGCACGTATACAGGAATTGGCACGGAGTTTGGAGGATAACAATTAAAAGCGGCTAGAACGGAAGCGAGCTGAGAGGAAGCTACAAAACAGAATGAGACCTGCAGAGTTCCAAAGTGGATCATGGGGTGGATCTAAGCCACGGTATCAAGGGGAGCCATCTGGATATCCGACACCGGCAGTATCAAGTACAGAACCTAGTCAGGGTACCCCAGTGGAGGCAGGACAGCAACAGTCTAGAGGTTCGATGGCGTTTTGCAGAGTATGCGGTAGGAGGCACGCAGGTAGGTGTAGAAGGGAGTCGATTATATGTTTTATTTATGGTGTTTAGGGTCACAAGTTCATGGATTGTCCTGTTCGAGAATCGAGTGGCACGACACGACCGACCAGGTCTGTGGCGGGGTCATATGCACCAGCGGGGCTGAGTGGACCAGGGGCGCAATTGGGCCAAGGGCCAGGTAGAGGCGAAGCTGCCACGCTGGATTATTCTTATCCTCATCCACGTGTCTTCGCATTGGATAGCCAGCGGGTCACAGAACCTCCAGCAGGCAACATGTCAGGTATATATGGTATTATTGGTATTTTTTTGTCAGACCCTTTGTTCTATAAGTTGGTAGGTTAGTTTTTTCATATCAAATTCCCAAGCATGAATTGTGTTTGTTGTCCAACATTCGAGGCCGAATGTTTCTAAGGAGGGAAGGATGTAACACCCCATATAGATTAAGCAATATATTTGTACTTTTGAGATAGGATTAAAGTACGTAACAGGATACAAAGGAAGTTTTATGAGGTATTTGAGTCACTCTATGATCATATTTAATATTGGACGTCGATGAAGTTGTAAAACGAAATTCGGCAAAAGTTATCGTAAAATTTCTTTCTTGAGATTTCTTGAAAGTTAGATAAAATGTCTCGAGGCTTTTATCCCAACCTATAAGTATTTAGGGGGTGCACTACCTATCAAATTAAAGATCTATGGGTCTAGGTTCCAACACATTAAACCTTTCATCAATCCGACTTCGGAGTATAGAGATATTTGCGTTTTCGTGAGACTGTGCAAGAAGACACGTCAAAAATAACTAAGGTGGTGGAGGATAATTTAATCCCCTTTGGTCGGTTGTTGGTCATCAAAATTAATTTTCCAGAAACATATTTATAAAACCTCTCTCAAGTTCTCTCCATGTTTTTCTTTGGGTTTGGAGCTAGAAGTCATAAGTCCAAGTGATTTTGGTATCGGGGGGTTTGGATTCTTTGAGTAGATCGCATCGTTGAATTTTTTTTCTGGAAGTTTGGTTGCTGCTTCGTGTTTATGGTTGGTAAGTTCTTGTTCTTTGTTGGTTCTTAGTATTTTTATGATGCTTAAGGAGTTGTTGATCTTGGTAGAATGTTATTTTTTATTTCCTACCGCCGAATTCATGAAGAACTAGTCGGTAAACTTTAAATTGTGTTGTTTCTCTTGTTGGATCTTCTAGCAGCGTGTTGGTGGTTTGTTTGATTCTTTTAGGCAGTATCTTGGTGTACTTGGTGAGTGAAGTTTCATCTTGATTGGGTTCGTCGATTTCCGAGGTATGTGTAGGTCATTTGTTCCCTTTTTTGGCATGATCTCCGTAGACTTGTGCTTGTGCCATTGTCATTCATGAGGGCTGTTTCATGAAGCTTTGAATTCGTTATAGGTGTACCCTTGGTTGAGCTACTGTTTGTGTGGTGTTGTGGGTTATGTTGTCATAAGGTTGGGTTAGACTCATGTGTCAGCGGGCACGTCGTCGAGTCCAACAACCCTTTGAATTAGTTTGTGTCCGTTGATGCCATCGTGAGTCGATTAGGGTCTATTTAGGGTCCTTACTTGTGAACATTGATTGTGAATGTTTGTGATTATGGTTTTAAGTTCTAATTGATGCCTTGGGGCTTGTGGATACCTGACGCATGAGAGTGTTTTTGGCTGAGGGGTTGAGCCCAAGGGTTGATCGACCTACGGGGTTGAGGATGAAGTCCTCCGTAGTGTCAACTCAAGAAATGATTCGAGAGTGGTCCGACATGTTTGAGCCTTCCTGGGATTGCATTGGTTCTTCAAGATGGATTGAGCTAGCTAACTGCATAGCGGAGAGATGGTCCGGCAGTGCCTGATTGATGATATATTTCACTTGTGTTATCTTTGTATTGATTGGTGGTGTTTTATTATTGTTTGGAGCTTCCTATATGTCCCAGGTACGTGGATTTCTAGGTTATGTTTTTGAGGTTGTCGCTCTATGTTCTGTCAGTTGTTTATTATCTCTAAACTCGTCTTATAGTCGTCATTCATATTTGGGGGTCTATTTAGGGTCCTTACTTGTGAACATTGATTGTGAATGTTTGTGATTATGTTTTTATGTTCTAATTGAGGCCTTGGGGCTAGTGGATACCTGACTCACAAGAGTGTTTCCAACTGAGGGGTTGAGCCCAAGGGTTGATCGACCTACGGGCTTGAGGATGTTTTCCTCCATACTGTCAAATCAAGACATGATTCGGGAGTGGTCCAACATGTCTGAGCCTTCCTGGGATTACGTAGGTTCTCCCAGATGTATTGAGATAGCTAACTACACAGCCGAGAGATGGTCCGACAATGCCTGATTGATGATATATTTCACTTGTGTTATCTTTGTATTTGCTTGGTGGTGTTTTATTATTGTTTGGAGCTTCCTATATGTCCTAGGTACGTGGATTTCTAGGTTATGTTTTTGAGGTTGTCGCTCTATGTTCTGTCAGTTGGTTATTATCTCTAAACTCTTGTCTTATAGTCGTCTTTCATATTTGGTACATTGTGTACTAATGCTCTAGTTGTGCGCTACATTCATGCCTGCAGGTCTTAACCGTTAGGCTGATCAAGGTCCCCGAGGTTGAGTTGAGTTCCACATAGGTATGGTAAGCTCCATCTTGTTTAGAGATACCTTTTTGTGATTTTGTGTACATATTGGGTAGGTCAGGGCCCTGATCCGATCAGTATAAACTTGTTAAACTCTTTAGAGGCTCATAGACGGTACCTGTTGGGTTGTAAATATTTTAGTATGTCATATGGGTCCTTGTATATGCCTTTTGGTTGTGTGTGGTCTTGACGACCCCAGTAGCATAATACCTACTTTCCATGTTTTCTTGATTACTACTGTCAGTATATTATTTTATGCCAATTCTCGTCAGTTTTGGCCTTTGTTTTATATTTGGGTGTAGCATATACTCCTATCAGGGGTGGCACCAGGTTCCCGTCACGCTTCCTCGGGTTGGGGTGTGACAACAGGTTACAAAGTTATAGGTTGTCTCTCCCTACCCCATCAATAGGTGATGTTCAACTATTATTTGCCATTATTTATGTTGGCAGATTCTAGAGTGTCAAGTTGTTGCTATTCCCTTCTCTACTTCAGATTATCTTTGGCATTATTCTGTTTACAACTTTCAGTCTTACATGCTAGTAAACTTCTTTTGTACCGACGTCCTTTCTCCTGGGGACCCTTGCAATTGTGCTACAAGTGCAGATAGAGGTTTGGACCATCAGTTGTAGTAAGAGTTTCTCTTCAATAGAGAGTTGGTATATTCCCCTTCTTTCAGGAGCTGAGGTCTCATTGTCTTTTGAGTTTTGTTGTTTAGTATGGGTAGGCCAAGGCCCTATCCCATGCATTTAGGTTATTACTCTTTAGAGGCTTTTGTGGACTAGATGTACAATTATATGGTTTCCGTTCTATATGTGGCCTTGCTAGCCTTCTAGTTGTTTCTATTTTTATTGTGTCCTTGTCGGAATTTTATCCTTATGTGTATGCTGAGACCTAGTCATTCAATTTTTGAGATATAGATAATGATGATAGGTGGCCTAGGTTGCTTGAGTGTTATAGTTACAGATGTTATATAGCTGGCTTGTCGGTGTGTCAGGTATCGGAAGCTAGTCGCACCCTCCCCCAGTTTTGGGGTGTGACAAACGTGGTACCACAGTGGAGTCGGGTCCCAAGGAGTCCATAAAACAGTGTCTAGTAAAGTATTGCTTATGGGTATGTTGTGCACCATACTTATAATCAGGATGCTATAGGGGCATTTAGGTGTTGTTCCACTTTTTTCATTATTATATCACATTATAAAGTGAAGTTCTAAGTGTCTATGAAGTATAAATAGTGCTTATGATTTAGAGTATGCTTGTGACAAGGTAGATGGCTATGAGATTTATTGGCACCGTTACTAGTGAGGGTACTAGTCGCCCTCCTACCGATTAGGGAAAGAGATTGGAGGCACTGAGTAAGTCTCCTACTCCTCGAGTAAGAGTCCCTTCAACTCCAATAGAAGCTATAGCAGAGAGATACCTAGAAGCAACATGTCCATCTGCACCTAATAGGGATAGAGTGGTTCACCCTCCGACACCTGTCACACCTCCTGTAGCATAGAGGGATAGGACTATGAGGGGATAGTCTGATTGTTGACTCGTATAGTTGTTGGTATGGAACGGCAGTTTGAGGCATTGGAAGGACTCATAGGGAATGAATTTTAGAGTTCTTAGGCTTGATCCCTCCAGTCTTCATAGGGTTTGAACCAAATAAGGATCCACAAGTTTTTATTAATCAGATTTACTGAGTGTTACAGGTGATGTGAGCTTCGATAACAGAGGGTGTGGAACTGGCACCATTCAGGCTACGTGGAGTAGCTATCTTGTGATATGAGGCCTGGAGTCAAGCCAGGAGAGTTGATGCACCTCCAACTGAGTGGGAGGAGTTCTTGGAGGCTTTTATATCAACATCTGCGATAGGGCTTCGAGAGGCCCGAACTGAGCAGTTTATACATTTGCAGCAACGCGGCATATGTGTATGAGATTATAACCTCAAGTTTAATTTCTTGGCTAGGTATGCGCCACATATGATGCAGATGATGAGGGACAAACTTCACAAGTTTGCGTTGGGTTTGGCGCCTCATATAGCTCGTGATTGCTTAGGAGTGTCCACCAAGTCAAATATGGACATTGATGTAGGCTTTTGCCCAGAGGGCAGAGGACTTGATTCACCAAATCTAAGATGCTCACAGAGGTCAAGAGTAGAGAAAGAGGGATAGAACTACAAGGTCTTATAGAGAGTCTTGAGAAGACCCTAAGGTTCAGTCATCCAGGTAGTCGACTCAACCTGTGGAGATTGCTCCACCCCAGTTGCAAGGAAAGAGGAGAGCCCATAGTTCCGCTCCATCTGGTGCAAACGTCAGGAGAGACCTCCTCTGCCTTTATGTCCTCAGTGTGGTAAGAGTCATCAAGGGAAGTGTCCTTAGGGTCAGAATTTATGCTATCAGTGCAAGCAACCTGGCCATTATATATGACCGTGTCCAATGAGTATTAGAGGTGACACTGCACAATTGACAGGTTTAGCAGTAGCATCATCACCTTTAGTTCATCCTCCCAGAGCCAGCTTTCAGCCTTTGACGGGTCGTGGTAAGGGCAAGAGGGGAGAAGCTTCTAGTTCAGGGATAATGCAGCATCGATTTTATGCTATAGGTGGTCGCCAGAATCAAGAGTCATCACTTGATATTGCTACTAGTACTTTGATTATATTCTCCCATGTTGTCTATACTGTGATTGATCTTGGCTCTACCCTTTCCTATGTTACTCCTCTGATAGCGAATAAGTTTGAGTAGCCCCTGAACTGTTAGCTACGCCATTTGTTGTGTCTACGCCAATTGGTGAACTTGTGTTAGCTAAAAGAGTTATTGGAGTTATACATTCCGAGTATGTGACAGATCTACGTCAGCTAATTTAGTTGAACTTGAGATGGTTAATTTTGATTTAATAATGGGTATGGATTGGCCAACGGCATGTTATGCTAATATTGATTGTCGAGTAAGGATTTTTAGCTTCCAATTTCTGGATGAACCAATTTTGGAATGGAAAGGAAATGCCGCTAAGCCTAAAGGCATGTTTTGAAAGAGCAATTTAGAGATCTACTCGAGAAAGGGCTTCATCGGGCCAGTGTGTCATCGTGTGGTGCACCAGTATTTTTTGTGTGAAAGAAAGATAATTTGCTGAGAATGTGCATAAACTACAGGTAGTTGAATAAAGTAACAATTAAGAATAAGTATCCGCTCACCAAAATTGATGATCTATTTAACTAGTTGCACGGTGCCCGATGTTTCTCTAAGATTGATCTGAGGTCCGGATACCACCAGCTGTTAGGGAAGTTGATATCCCTAAGATAGCCTTTAGGACCAAATACAGTTACTATGAGTTTTTGGTGATGTCATTTAGTCTTACTAATGCCCCAGTAGCTTTTATGGATTTTATGAACAGGGTGTTTAAGCCCTTCCTTGATGTGTTTATGATCTACTTTATTGACAACCTTCTGATTTACTCATGATCAGAGGTTGAGCATGCAGATCACCTGAGAGTCATGTTGTAGACCCTCCAGGATCATAGGTTATATGCTAAATTTTCTAAATGTGAATTTTTTCTAACATCTATAGCTTTTCTTGGTCATGTGATCAACAGATGAAGGTATAAGGGTTGAAATCTAGAAAGTAAAAGCATTTTAGGATTGACCCAAATCCCTAAATCCTGTAGAGGTTCATAGCTGTCTGGGTTAGGCAGGCTACTACCATAGGTTTGTAGAAGGTTTTTCTATCATATATGTGTCGTTGATGAAGTTGACTTATAAGCCCGCTAAGGTTTAGTGGTCAGAGGCATGTGAGCGTAGTTTCCAAGAGTTGAAGGATAGATTGACATTAGCACCTGTCCTAACTCTTCCAAAGGATACAGAGGGTTATGTGGTTTATTGTGATGCTTCCAGAATTGGTTTAGGATGTGTGCTAAGGCAACACGACAAAGTTATCGCCTATGCTTCAAGGAAGCTGAGGAAGCATATGTAGAATTATCCTACTCATGAACTAGATTTGGTAGTAGTGGCATTCAAATTGAAGATCTGGTGTCACTACTTGTATGGGGTACACGTTGATATTTTTATAGATTATAAGAGCCTCTAGTACTTGTTTTAGCAGAAAGAGTTAAATTTGAGGCAGAGAAGGTGGTTAGAATTACTGAAATATAATGATGTAAGCATTTTATACCATACTGGCAAAACAAATGTTATGGTTGATGCTTTGAGCCGCAAGTCTATTGGCAGCTTAAGTGATGTTGAAACTGACATAGTTGAGATGATAAAGGCTATACAACAGTTAGCTAATTTGCATATTTGATTGTTAAATATCAAAGATGGAGGCATTGTAGTTCAAAATACTACAAAATCCTCCTTAGTGTTAGAAGTTAAGAAGAGGCAGTATGATGATCTAGAGTTGGTTTTTCTAAGACACAACATACTGCAATGGAAGCAGGTCGTGTTTGAGTGCAAGCCATATAGAGTTCTCAGATACCAGACTGCTTGTACGTCAGGGTAAGTTATGGGATCAGATTATGACTGAAGCTCATTATTTCTGTTATTCAGTGCATCCAGGTGCCATGAAGATGTAGCGCAGCCTGAGAGAGCTTTATTAGTCACATGGTATGAGCAAGGACATTTACGGGTTTCATAGCTTAGTGTCCTAATTGCAAGCAAGTAAAGGATGAACACAAAAGGCTGGGTGGTCTGACTCAGAATATAGAGATCCCATTGAGGAAATGGAAAGTGATAAATATGGATTTCATTATAGGTTTTCCTTATATGAGTAGGAAGCATGATTAGATTTATATTATAGTTGATAGATTGATGAAATCAGCTTATTTCCTGCTAGTCAAGACTACTTATACAGCTAAGGACTATTCCAGACTGTATATGCATAAGATTGTTTACCTTCATGGCGTACTCTTGGCATTATCTCAGTCAGATGAGCTAAATTCACAATGAATTTTTGGAAGTCTTTCCAGAGAGAGCTATGTACTCATGTGAGTCTTAGTTCCAGATTCCATCCCTAGATTGACAGATAGGCTGAACACACTATTCATATGCTTGAAGATCAGAATTTAGAGGAAGTTGGGATGACCATGTGTCTTTGATTGAGTTTGCTTATAATAATAGTTATTAAATAAGCATTCAGATGGCTCCTTATGAGGCTTTATATGGGAGAAAGTATAGATCACTAGTCGGTTGGTTTGAGCTTAGTGAGGTAGAGTTTTTGGGCCTTGACCTAGTTCAGTAGGCCGCCGATAAAGTAAAGCTTATCCAAGACAGGCTTCAGAGAGCATAGAGTAGACTGAAGTCTTATACTGATGTGCGCCGTCAAGTGCTAGAGTTTCCTATTGGTGATTGGGTTTTCTTGAAAATGTCACCTATGAAGGGCATCATGTGCTTTGGTAAGAAAGGTAAGTTGAGCCCCAAATATGTCAGACCATACAGAATCATCGACAGGATAGGCAAAGTAGCCTATAAGCTAGGACTACAAGCTGATTTAGCAACCGTTCATCCTATGTTTCATATATCGATGTTACATAAATGCATAGGAGATTCAACTCAGGTTATACTAATTGAGGATGTTCAGATTTTTGAGGAAATGACCTATATAGAGGTCCTAGTTGATATTCTTGATCGACAAGTCAAAAAACTCAGGACTAAGGAAGTTGCCTTAGTTAAAGTATTATGGCGAAGTAATGATCTCGAGGAGATGACTTGGGAAGCGGAGGAAGAAGTAAGGATAAAGTATCTTCAATTATTTGCAACTCTGATGTGATGTCGAGGTATGTTCCTGATGAGTTATCTCCTTAAGTTTTATGTTTTAGCTTAAATTGAGTAAGGATAAAGTATCTTCAATTATTGTATTGCTATTTTAGCTATAAATTGAGTTTGGAGGCCGCTTAGCGTGGGCACTGTCAGTTGGTCCTTTACATTATGTTATATATGGTGTCAATCTTGTTTAAGATGTTAGTTGTTATGTGAAATTAGTAAAAAAAACTAAGATGGTGACGTGTGAAGGAATCTAGGTTAAGAAAATGATGTTAAGATTAATGAGGGTAAATCGGTTTGTTGAATTATCGATTCTTTAACATAGTTACACACCCTTATATGTATGTGTTTTGAGTTACTTTAGGTTGAAAGGAGATTCTATGTTTCCTCTTCCTAAAGCTAAACAACAAGTTATCGAGTCTCCGAATCCTAAGTTAAGCAAGTTGATCCTAAACAACTAACATTAAGTCCGAGTACTCTAAAGTCAAATCTAAGTGTTAATGTGAATTCAATTATCCTAAGTGAGTCCAAGAACTCTAAAAGTTTGCTTTTAGTTCAAAACGATCAATATGTAGAATCAGAACAAGTAATTGCTGAGATTCGCGCAGGAATATCCATAAATGAATTCGATTGTTCGTATGTTGAGTCAAAGTACTCTCAGTCAACTTCAAGTACTCTAATGTTAGAATCTATGAATTTTGAGTCGAATCCAAGTATTAGAGGTTGGGTATGAGTACCCATAAGATATGTCTAAGTATCTATAAGTTGCGTCTGAGTATCCAGACTTGATTCGAAGAATTTGTAAACGAGGTTAAGTTCTATATTCCTCGAGTCCCAAGTTTATTTTTAAGATTTTAATAAGGATAATGTTTTTAGTTTGTCCTCCAACTTGGACCCATTCTCTAAGTCAGTTATATTGCATTGTTTAGTTACTAGTCTAAGTATCCATTTTTCTTATTTTACATAGCTGCATATTATCTGGTTCTGGTTTTAGATGCACGCCTCTCTGGTCCAAGTATCAGATGGATGATTGTACGAGATGCACGCCCTCTCTGATCCAAGTATCAGATGGCTAATTGTGCGAGGTGCTATGTATAAAATCTCGGTCCCAGTATCAGGTCGGCCGTGGAAAATTCTGGTCCAAGTATCAGGTAACTCTTAAAATCTTGATCCGAGTATCAGATAGTCATACTTAAATTCTAGTCTAAGTATCAGAAATCCACCGAGTCGATACTCATAAAATTCGGTCCAAATATCGAAAATGTTTGCAGATGAATCAGTTGAGTTATGCTTATGCATAGAGTCTGCATATAAGGTAGCAGGTTATAGAGTTACAGGTTGTCTCTCCCTACCCTATCTTTGAGTTATGTTTAGCTGTTATTTTCCATTGTTTATGTTAACAGGTTCAAGAGTGTCAGGTTGTTGCTATTCCTTTCTCAAGTTCAGATTATCTTTGGCATTATTCTATTTATAGCTTTCAGTCTTACATATCAGTACACTTCTTTTGTACTGACGTCCTTTCGCTTGAGGACACTTGCAATCATGTTGCAGGTGCAGATAGAGATTCGGACTGTCAGCTGCAGTAGGAGTTGCTATTTAGTAGAGAGTTGGTATGCTCTCTAGGAGCTGAGGTCTTGTTATCTTTTGAGTTTTATTGTTTACCCCAAGTAGGCTGGAGCCCTGTCCTATGCATTCAGTTGTATGGTTTTAGTTCTGTATGTGACATTGCGGGCCTTCCACAGTTGTTTTAGTTTTTATTATGGCCTTCTCAAAATTTTATCTTATGTTGTGTATGTTTAGTCCTGGTTGCTCCATTTATGAGCTATAGCTGACTGTGACAGGTGTCCAAGTTGGCCTAGGTGTTACAATTACAAACGTTATATAGATGAATTTTCGGTCAGTCAAGTATCGGAAACCAGTCGCTCCCTCCCCATGTTTTGAGGCATGACAGTGCAGGTGAGTTGTATCAACTAGGTGCCATTTGTTTTTCATTTGTTTGTTGTTCTAAACTTTCCAGACTAATGGGAGTCAGGTAGGTTTTATTCGTTTCATTTCATTCCTTGAATATGTTTAAGTTAATGTTATTCTAAATTTCTATTGATTTGAAATCTAAATTTTATTTATTTTTTTTGCCTCACATGCTTGGTACATTTTTGTACTAACACCCTAGTTGGAGGCGCTGCATTCATGCCTTCTTGTGCTGATTTTGACAGTTATATTGAGTTCTTGGCCGCTAAGTGGAGTTCCAGCTGAGTCGTTAAGCTCCAAGTCTTCTGGAGCTGTTAGTGTTTGGTTTATGGGTAGTTCAGGGCCTTGTCTCGATCATTGACTACTATTGTATTCGTAGAGGTTGGTAGACATTGTTGTGACTATAGTGTGGTGGTTGTATGCTTGGAGAGCCCTATTGTACAAGTTATACTATATTTTGTAACCTCGTGGGCCTATTGTAGATCTCTTGGGTTGGTTAGCGAACCAGCTTCCTTTTATACCATTGCTTACTCTAATTTTATAGTTTTTGTGAAGCCGGACCCCCGTCGGTCCTGGTTCGCTCGGTCAAATGCAGCACCAGTACTGGTCACGCCTCCCTGGGTTTGGGATGTACTATATATAGTAGTGACATTGAGTTTGATCATTATGAGATACTAAAACAGATAAGGGGTGGATAGTTAAGAAGATGAGTATGATGAATAAAACTCCACAGATGAGGAGAGTCTGATCAATATATTTTGTCCTAGAACGTCATAAAATAGGAAAGGGCAAAAGATGTCATTATTCAACAGAGAAATTCTTTGATCACGAAGGGTAACTTATCTCCCAAAGGTAAGAAAAATCGTAAGAATATTTAATAGTAAGGAAATAAAAAAATCTGATCCTATCTTTAGATTTAAGGTAAAAGCAAGCCAAATAGAAAAGTCGCACCCTAACATTCTTAAAAATTAATACAATTATTTTGAATATTAATGGTGTTATGTCCTAAGGGGATTTTGAGATATTAAAGTTTCTTCCTAATCTCCATAAAATACAAATAATTCCTATATAAAAACCTTTTTAAGAATATGTGAAATAATTATAAAAGAATATTGGAATTTGAAGGGTGTCAAACAATTCAATGGAGAATTTTGATTATTCTGGGTTGATGATTTTGATTTTGTGACATACTCTAATGATGAACAACATATGATAATAAAAATCAACAAAAAAGTTGCAACAAATATTTCTAAGATATCAGTGCTGGTGAAAAACTCTATGAGGTAGCCATAAATCTCAGGTGATTTATCCTTTATGGCTGCAAATGCTCACCGGAGATATAACAACATTGACAACCTGATAATTGAGGGGGATAGTGTGGACAATCCAGCTGCTATTAAGAGGGAGATTGTTTCTTTTTATCAAAAGCTTCAAACTGAGATGGAAAATTGGAGACCTCTAGGTGATCTTGGTAACTGCCCTAGGATTACTCTAGAGGAGAACCAGATGTTACAAAGCCCTTTTGGTGAACAGGAAATTTCGGAAAGTGTGAAGTCTTATGCAGGAGATAAAGCTCCAGGACCTGATGGTTTTTTCATGGCATTTTTTATTCAATGTTGGGAGGTGGTAAAACAGAAGTGGTTGCAGCAATACATAACTTTTATGAACAAGGTGTTTCTGAGAAAAGCTTTAATGCCACTTTTGTGGCTTTGATTCCTAAGAAAGTGGGAGCAAAGGAGTTGAAAGATTTCAGGCCTATAAGCTTAATAGGTAGTATCTACTAGGTAGTATTTACCAAAATATTGACCGAAAGACTCAAGAAAGTGATGAACAAATTGGTGGGTGCCCAAACGATGACCTTCATCAAAGGTAGACAAATTACGGATGCAATTCCTGGCTTGCAAATAAATATGTAGATACAAGATTTAAAAGCCAAGAACCCGAATCGTGTAAACTTGATATAGAAAAGGCATATTAAATTGGAATTACTGGAAACTTTGAGGAATTTGGGATTTGGTGGTAGATGAGTCAAGCTTGGATTAAGTATTGTATCAGCATAGTGAAATTTTCAATATTGATCAACGGTTCACCCACCGACTTTTTTCAATCTCGTAGGACTTGAGATAGGAGATCCCCTCATCTCCTTTCCTTTATCACGCTACGGAGGGGTTACATGACTGCCGAAGATTGCTAAGACAAACATATGGATAAAGGGATTCAAGGTGAAGTCAAGTATTGTCAGTGAGTTAGAGATTTCACATCTACAATATGCCGATGATACCGTTGTATTTTGTGAGGCCAATTCTAACGGGTGTGACTATATTGAGGGTAATATTTATTTATTTTTTGAAGTTATTTCGGTTTACATATTAGTCGACCAAAAGATTTATTTATCCAAGCTAATAAGGTAAACCAGATTCAAATTCTTTTGGCCGATATTCTTGGAGGTAGAATAGGAGAGTTACCAACAAAATATTTAGGAATGCCTTTGGGGGCCAAAAGTAAGTCAATAGGAATATGGAATGGGGTCTCTGAGAAAATTGAAAAGAACTAATGTTTGGAAGAGTCAATATCTCTCAATGGGTGGTAATTCAAGTTTGATCAATTCAGCTTCCTGATGCTTGCCTACATATATGATGTCATTATTTTCAATCCCTGCAAATGTCTTGAGTAGGACTGATGTCCTGAGAAGAAATTTCTTAGGAAGGAAATGAAGGATAAAAGAAGTATCACCTGGTTAAATGGAGATCCATCATAGTTACTAAGAAGGATGGGGGATTAGGCATCAAAATTTAAAATCCTTAATCAAAGTTTGATATTGAAGTGGCTACGAAGATTTACAGCGATGAAGAATCGCATGGAAAAAGATGATTAAGGAAAAATATGACATGGAAGGTAAATGGACAACCAAGACTGTGGAGGGTCCTTATGGGGTTAGTCTGGTGGAAGTCAATCAGAACCTCGTGGTATAAGCTTCATGAGTAAGGTAATCTTTAAAGTTGGAAATGGCATGAAGTTATCCTTTTGGGAGGATAAATGGCTAGGTCAAGGGAGCGTCGAAAACAACTCTTCTGTATCTCCGCTACTTTATCTCAAGAATACAACAATTGGAGAGGCACGGAACCAAGGATAGAATTGATCTTTAGAAGAGCTCTGAATGATTGAGAAATTGAGAGGATCGACAGAGTTCCTAAAACTCAGAGTTATTTACTGGAATCAAAACTTCCGAGGATAGCATCAAGTGGCAAGGAAATAATCAAGAAAATTCTCGCCGATCGCCACAAAGAATTCAATCGTGACCGGTGTTGGCCTTGGAAGATGATATAGAAAGTCAAAATTCCTATAAAGTATCTTGTTTTACTGTATACTAGTTAGAAGAAAAGCTCGACACAGACAATATTTGTAAGAGTGGTCATAACCTATATTCCAGATGTTTTTTATGTGAGGAGAAAACTGAGATAATTAATCATCCGTTCCTACACCGTAAACCTGATCAACAACTATGGAAGATGTTCCTCAACTTCGTGGGTACTCTTTCTGACTATGCAAGGAATATAGTTGATGCTAGCATGCTGAACAGAATACGTAATGCAATTCGAAATGAGATGGAAGATTATTCCCTGCATTTTGGTGGACTCCGTTCCGGGGAAGAGAGAAACAAACAAGATGTTTTGATAAAGCCAACCATCTCCAGAAGATTAAGATGAAGTGCTTGGGGCTGTTCTCATTTTTTTGTGTAAAGGAATAGGTTTAGAAGATCATGAATCAATATTTGAAGTATTAGAACTTTGTGAGATTACCCAGATCGATGCTTTATACTTTTGTAAGCTGTAATTATGGGAACTACACAGTTTTTGTGTAGTCTTTATATATATATATACACACACACACATATACACACACAAATATGTTACCTCAAAAAAAATTATCTCCGGAGACTCATTAATCAGCTGTAACTATGGTAATCTTGTGAGGTACGTAAGGTCCATTCCCGGTTACCTCTATTCGTGGACATGGCATTTCCTCATTAATTTGGTGAACAAAGATATGAATTCTGCTTTTGACAGCCATTAAATCAGTTTCCATCTTCATTGTAAATAAATGTAATAGTGCTTTTCCATCGGATCTAACCTTCAACTAAGCATACAAAATATTTAAATTTGATGTGACCTTAGATACACCTAGTATAATTCTAAGGGTAGAACATACAGGATTTTGAAGAGGCTAGGTAAAATTTTTAACTAATCATGAAATTTCTACAACTAGATTCCAACAAGTGATGTAGAATATTTATCAATCACTGATTCAAATCATACTCATATACTTGCTAAAATTAATGGCACTTAAAATTATGAATTGAACAACTAGAATTTAAACATGAGGTTTCAAGATCATGGCATAGGGAGGTCTAGGTTAACATTAATTATGAGCAGATTCAAACAACAGTTTAATGTTTGTTAATAGAGAAAAATTGGGATGTCTATGAACATGTTTTTTAAAATGCAGATCATAGATGCTCAATATATTGATAATGATAGCGAGGAAATAAGGCCAGAGATGTATAAGGCTCAAACCGAACATACCAAGTGTCTTAAATGGGAAGAATTCATCCTTAATGATAAAAGGAGAAGGTTTACTATACACAAAATCAATTTCTTAGAGGTGAAGTAGCTCTCTGAGTTACAACACATTGACGACTGCCTCAGTCAAGTGCAATCTTAGTCAGGAAATGACAGGTTATTTTCTTTACTAGATGAGAATTGGATTAAAAGAGAAACTTTTGAATTTGATCCTGCTAGTACCTTTGGACCTGATAGTTTTGGGGGTTACTTCTATCAGAGTTGCTGGGCAATTGTCAAGACTAAGCATGGTGTTGATGTTGAATTTTTTAAATGAAGCTGGCCAAACTAAATTTTACACCAACACTTGATTGATACATATTTCCAAGATGGAGAACCTTAGTTACTTTGAGCAGAGATAAGCTCATTAGCTTAGAAACTTTTCAATAAAAATAATCTCAAAGATGATGAATTTAAAATTGACCACCATTCTGCCAAAGATCATATTTGAATATCAAATAAGTTATATTCATGGAAGATTGGTAATTGAATAAATCCTGCTAGCATAGGATGAGAATGAAGAGAGTAATTTAGTCATAATTTTGATATGGCTAAAGCCTATTATACGGTGAATTGGAACTTCTTATTGCAAACATTGAGGAGATTTGAATTCTCAGTATCCTTGACAGAGTTAGCTTGTATGGAGGTCTATATGTCTAATGTATAGTATACTATTTAAATCAATGGTACCATACAAGGCTTCTTTAACTTCCCAATGGATTTTAAACAGGGTGATCTCTTATTGCCAATATTTTTCATTATCGAAGCTGATGTTTTGTCAAAACATGTAAACCATTGAACCAGATCCCTCACCTGAGGAGTTTTGAAATTTGTAATAGAGGCCACAAATTACATGCTTAGCATATGACGATGACATTATATTCTATGATGGTAATAATAGATCAACCAGACTAGTCCTCCAACAATTTAAGAAATATGAGGAATGTTCTGGTGAGTTGGTAGATGAGATACACACATAAAAGATCATTTTTCTAGCTAATCCAAAGACACAGAAAATGACATCCATAGAGTTAATGGTATTATTGTTTTCATACGACATTAGTTTTTCTATCACATAGTTGGGTTGTCCTATTTATGTTGGTAGAAGGAAAATATTTTATTTAAGTGAAGCTGTGAACAGGGTAGATAGGAAGACAGAAGGGTGGTGGAGATTAGAACAATTAAATCAATGTTTGATTTCCTCGTGAAAAGGTATGGCAAAACAATATCACCAGTTGCTAAGACATGGTGTCCAGGTAAATCTCACGTGTGGAAGAAGTTGAGCAGATGAAGTTGCAAATTGAGGAGAATATGATATAGAAGATCAACACAGGAAACTCTAACCTATGGTGGGACGACTGACTGAAGTGGAGGTAATTGTGGCTCAGGTTATTTTCTGTGATGAGCGTACATGTAATGAAGCGGTCAACAATACCATTTCTGATGTCAAATGGGATCTAGGTCATCACTTGAATTTACCAGAATTCTTAGTTGCGCATATAAATACACTACCAATTAGTGATCAACATAGTCCAGACATACCAATATGGATACCAATTAAAAATTGATTCTTCTGGTACCTCCTATGTTTGGCAATTGATTAGAAAGAGAAGAGATAGGTCTCCTGTATTCCAATCGATGTGGAATAATTACCTACCTTCCAATAAATGTCTTTCCTTTTGATGGTAGAATATTGATGAGATTCGGTCAGACCTATGTTGTTGCAAAATGACACAAGACTATGCCCAATACTTGGGTGGTGAAGCAGTAACTACCTGGAAATCCTCTCGATATTAATTACATGGGAGGATATTGATATTAGGCTAATGCTCCAAATATGTTGTAATATAATAATCCCAAAAAACAATATGCTTATGGTACGCTTGAAACTCACCCTTATGATCATTTGTTGGGAAACTCGGAAAGCTAGGTTTGGTGATAAAAGGATATCTCTCAAGAGGATTCAATACCAGTTTATGTCTCATATGAGATGGGTTCTATCCAAGAATAAAGAGAAGAATGACTATTTAGGCTACCAATTTGGAAGACATATGCTCACAGATATTTCTGGAATTAGATCCTGAAATGGAATGTACGATAGATGGGAGAGACAATTTGATAGATGGATCAAGATAAACATTGATGAAAGTATAAAGGGTGAAAGAATGATTAGAAACATGATCATGGCATTCCCTACCTCTAGAAGAGTAGTAGTAATATGGTTAAAGCATGAGTTGCACTAATATTAATATATAGGATTGGGATGCTGTCTATCTAAAAGATAATCACATATATATTTTCTTTGAAAATGATCCACTTTTTGTTGTGCTATATGATAAAAGGAAACATCAAAACACCTTGGTAGATGAATGATACCATTGTCTGAGATAATTCTAGAAGAAGCTACAATAGGTAAATTGTATAGTCCAACACTACTACAGGGAAGCCAATCAAGTTACAAATGCCCTAGTCAAATGGAGTATAGAGGCACTGGAAAGTTATTTCTTCAACTCTTCTGAATCACTCAGAAATGGTATGGGCCATACAGACTAATTAATAGATTTTCTTCGGATGGAATCTTTCAGAAACAATCATATATAGGAAGAACTCTTTCACCTAATTTTCTCAATGTCCTAGCTATGATTTGAGGCTTAATTATTGGTATACTCATGAAGATGACAAATCATGAGTTGCAAGAAAAATAGCTTTTTCTTCTCGATAAAATGAAAATGGAACTCAAGACGTGAAAAAGATTTTGATTCTTAACCAAAAGATATGTGTCCATAAAAGAAAGTTGACAATAGTATGTTTGTATGGGGGGAGGCAACTGACTTGGTTGCATTTTTTGGTGTAACAAGGTTGATATGGATGTAAGTGAATAGATATGTCCATTCAAATTTTTGCAGGGAGAGGTAAGATTGTAATCTTACTTTTTAATAGGAAAATGCTGATTGAACACTTAGGGAAATCAGGAGCTTAATCTCTCTAATTCTATAGGAAGAATGAGTAACCTTCTTTACACTATTGTTTCATTGATACACTAAGATCTATCTTGTATGTTGGATTTTATTAGTATAAAATATACTCGAAAGATAGAAGGTAATCCCCAAGAGAATAAAACAATCAAGATCCTACACTCGCTCTCGCTATTCTACTTGTACCTGTTGCAACTAAAGGACAACCAACACCTATGTTATCTTCTTCCTTCCTCAAAACCAACAAAGAAGAGAAAGATGGATTTATCATTTCACCGTCTCAAGACACACCGAGCAAGATGCGACTTATTTTAAAACTCAACAATTCATAAAAAGAAATATACCTTAATATGAGATCAAGCAGTATACTATATAACCTCAGGTATCTAAGAATCTCGCATCGCCGGGATTTCGCAGGATATGGGTGTTGTTAGCCCATATTATTGTTAGCCCATATAATTGTTAGCAGATGGGCCTTAGGATTTTAGGTAGTCTTATGCCTATATATATAGGCACCCCCTTCCCTATTGCAGCGTATTGTCTTCTATTCTCTCTTATGTAACTTTGTAGTTAGCCTTTTGACTTTTTTTGCTCTTCAATAAACCCTTGTTATATATCAACATGGTATTAGAGCCAAATAAATCGATCCTCCCCTATTTTTCAAACCGCCGTTCTCCCGGGCTCTGCCGCTTCCGCTAGATCCGTTTAGACTCCACCGCTCGTAGGGCTGGTTTGTTTGTTGCTTCGCCGGGTTCTTGCTTTACCGTTTGTACTCATTGTTGTCGGCCAAAGCAGGTTTGGTTTGATTTGAACAGTATTTTGTCAATATGGCCGGAAGCATGATCTTCCTCTCAGTCCATTAACACTCAATTAGATGGCAAAAATTATGCGTATTGGAGTTATGTCATGAAGAATTTTCTTTGTGGCAAGAATATGTGGGGCTATGCTAACAAAGCCAAATTCAAACCTAAGGATGAGAACAGGATTTTGTATCAGTTTGGTGATTTATGGGAAACCGCTAACCTGCTATCACTTGGATTAACAACTCCGTAACCCGCCAATTGGTACACTGGCTAAATATGACACAACAAAAGAAACTGGGATCATTTGAGAGATTGTACACTCGCCTAATTTTTGCGAAGGAAAGCACTGGGCTAGAATACGATATTCGTGTTTCTTCAAACGTAATGTTATGAGCATTCAAGATTTCTATACCGCTATGTTTGATTTATGGGATCAATTGGCCCTCACGAATCCGCATAATTGAAAGGTTTTGCGCCGTATATTGCTAGGAGGGAAGAACAACGTTTGGTTCAATTTTTGATGGCATTATGCTTAATTTTGAAAGACCGCGTGAATAATCTTCATCGATCTCCTCCCTACGCTGATTCAAGCTTGTCCATGAACCGATTACGTAAGAGACTCGTTCAAGTCTTAATTGATAAAGGGTCGGGGAAACACCTACTACTCCCGCTATGTTTGTTGCTTCACCGGATCAATCTAGACCACACCGTTCTCGCACTTCCCAATCAATCGCGACGATCTCCTAAAGTTGCGTTTGATGAGTGTGCATTTTGGTAAGCGTAAAAATCACTGAAGGCTTCAAATGTCCGCGCGCTCTCAACAAGGCTAAGTCCTGTCAAGAATGTAAGAATGGATACCACACTTTGGTAATTCTCCACGTCCTCCACGCTCGTTGCCGCGCACCATCGCAGATGCCGAGTCCGTTAGCACTTTGCCTCCTTCACGGCTGGGATCCCTGGGTGTTCGAAACAAATGGGCACAGCTTTGGCCTCTCCAATCCTACCGCCATGTCAAAGATCCAGCCTAGGTCCAGCCTTCCTAGTACATCGTGTATTCCTCATCCTTGTGGATTCTAGATTCTCGTGCGACTCCATCATATGTCACATTGTTTGTCATCGTTGGTTCCTTGTCACCCATTTCACCACTGCTATGTCCGCTGCTACATCTACGCAATGAGGTGCTGGTTCTCGTTACTGCTTCACATTGTTCGTCTTGATGTTTATTATATTCCTAAACTTGCTTTTAATCTTGGCCTCGGCCTACTACTTGTGTAGAACTCCGGTCATTGGGTATTCTTTTTCGACTCGCTTCGTGTTGCACAGACCAACACACTGACAAGATCGGGATTAGCCATAGGTCGGGGGAACCCCTATGTCCCGGAGAGTCTCAAAGTGTCTGGTCAAGTTGCCGCCTAGCATTGATTTATCTTCTTTTCGTTTGAGTCCTTTGTCTTCGCAGCTTTATCTTTGGCATTCCCGCTGGGACATGTCTCGTTGTCACGTTTATTTTTTTAGCCGTACTGGTGCGTTGGGTCATTTAAACACTTTTGATATTTCGTATTGTAGTAGTTGTAACCCGGGGCAAAATTTCTTTCTCGCCTTACCTTTTAATAAAAGTGTCTTATTCAAATGTTCTTTTGGACATTATTCATTCACAATAGACCATCACCAGATCCACTAAGGGTGGTTCGAACCCACATGCTTCGTTCATAGATGACTATACTTCCTGTGATAAATTGGACATCCTCTAAGGCAGTTCCGACTTTTTTGGCATTTACAGCAACTTTAGAGCCCTTTGCGTTAAAACGCAACATTCGGGCCGTGATAAAGTGTTTTGTGTGTGACTTAGGGGGTGAATATACCTCCATGCATTTAAATCCCGCTACTTGCCTCCGATGGTACCATACACCGCCATCTCTGCATGCATAATTCTGAGCGTAACGGTGTTGCTGAAAGGAAACACCGCCATATTGTTGAGACAACACGCCTCCCCATTATTATCTCGCAGAGGTTCCTAGTACTTGGGGAGAAGCAAAGCCCTAACCGTTGTATATGTGATCAATCGTATTCTAATGATTGGGAGCTTCAGGGATGTCTCCATTTCAGAAAATATATGGTCACATGCCGCATTACTCTGCATTACGAAGCCTTGGATGTACTTGTTTTGTTCTTCGTTCTCATGTTGAACGAAACAAGCCGGAGCCTCAAAATCCCTATATGTGTGTTTTTGGGGTATGCAGTTAATGTAAAAGGTTATCGTGCTATGATC
Source organism: Datura stramonium (assembly GCA_018107945.1). Classification (NCBI taxonomy): domain Eukaryota; kingdom Viridiplantae; phylum Streptophyta; class Magnoliopsida; order Solanales; family Solanaceae; genus Datura; species Datura stramonium. The sequence continues at coordinate 26,890 of JACEIK010000012.1, read as the reverse complement.
CCGTCAATTAGAAATTATATGTTTCACTATTACGTCACCTTTTGGAGCATATTCCTTTCTATTCAATTCCAAATTAAATCCCATGATGTTACTAAGTCGATCTTTGGTGTATTGATCCATTTGGCATTGACACGTAGGCCTGGCTGATTCAACTTGTGCCACCCGACAAAGTCGTCGACAAGAAGCCACCCCCGCCCCGTGTCCGGAAGCCCGATCCCCTGACTGAGATCCACCACCTCCAGGAGGTGGTCTGGTCGTCAGCAGTCCACCAAACTACTCATTTTGATTTATTCTCGCTACTCACCTCCCATTTTCTTCCTTTATTACAAACATACATCAATTGTCCGAACCTGAGTCCTATAGAGAGGCTAGTTCGATCCTCTTGCGAATGCTACGCCGAGGAACTCACTACTCTTTATCGACACACACATGGGATTTGCTATACCTACCTCTGTAAACATACTATCATTTGTCGATGGGTGTATAAGATAAAAATAAAGCCTGGATGGGTCTCATGGTTTACAAGGCGCTAATTCTAGGGAAAAGGGTACTCACAAAATATGGAAGGACTATGAGGAGACCTTTGCCCCTAAGGATTAAAGATGACGACTGCTCGGCACTCATGATTGTCATTGCATCCGCTCGACATTGGAAGATATTTCAAATGGATGTCAAGAAGACTTCGAATGGTGATCTCCATGAGGAAGTGTATATGACTCCTCCACCGGTATTGATCACCAGCCTCGTGAAGTTTGGTTGCTTTCGAAAGCTCTATATGGTCTCAAGAAAGCCCTCGTGCTTGGTTTGAGAAATTCTCCACTGTGATTACTTTTCCTTGTTTAACCCGAGTAACCATGATTCAAAGATTGTTTGTTAGAAGTACGAGTGCAGTGGAGAATCTTTTGTCCTTATATGTAGATGATATGGTTATAACCGGTGATGATCATGATGGTATTGAGTCATTGAAGCATGATTTGGCCATTCGGCCACACAAAGGACTTGGGCCTGCCACGTTATTTTTTGGGTGAGTTGAGGCAGGCTTAGCCCAGCACACTCTCTCACTAAGTATATATCTCGACTTGTTAATCCAAGCGCGCTTTTCTAACATCAGATCAAAAGTAGACAGCCCACTTGTGTCCAATGCACTGCAGATTTCCTAGTGATGGGTGTTTTGGCAACATCCCAGTTTATCGACTGTTGCTGTAGGTGGCTGGCAGGGTTTCAAAAAGAATACTGATAGTAAGGTTTATGCAGTCAATGCTAATAGTCATTGAAAAGACCGTCACTTCGCCATCGGAGTCAGATTTCGTATTTTGTGATATCTTCGTGGCACCCAGCCGTAACCTCTGTTTCCTCGACGTCATCTCTGAGTTGCGAGCCTATAGTGATGTCGATTGGGACGGGCGATCGCAATGATCGCAAATCCACCACTGGTTTTTGTGTGTTTCTTGGAGATTCTTTAATATCATGGAAGAGCAAGAAACAAGATGTTGTCTCTAGATATTCCACGGAGGCCGAGTATCGTGCTAAGTGGCAAGACTACATGTGAGATTGTTTGGTTACGTTGGCTTCTTTTTAGCATGGGTTCACATTTCTCGCCTACTCTACATCGGTGATAACAAGAGTGCGACTTAAATTGCAAAGAACTCTGTTTTCCATGAGCGGACGATGCACATTGAGATTGATTGTCACTTCACTCGTCATCATCTCCACTGGGACCATATCGCTTCCTTTTGTTCCATCTACTGGCAGATTACCGACCTTTTACGAAGGCTCGCCTGCTGCCTCGGCTGCTTCTAGGTGACAAACTCTCAATGCTTATTATCACGTATTGTGAGTTTGAGGGGGAATGTTAGCCCACATAATTGTTAGGCGTATACTTTTAGAGTTTTAGGTAGTCTTATGCCTATTTATGTGTTAATTCCCTTCCCCATTCTAGAGATTATTACCTTCTATTCTCTTATGTAACTTTGTTGTTAGCCTTTGACTCTTTCTTTCTTGTTCTTCAATAAACCCTTGTTATATTCAACAAAAAGATGTACCCTTTGAAGCTAGTAGTTCAATAATAGCATTTTAATCCTTTTAGTGGTTCACTGAAAGAATAACATCTATTCAATCACAGAACACTGGAAATGCCTGGTGAAAACATAGTTCCAAGGACACATCTTGATCTTCAATTTCTTTCTAGGCAAGTGATCCAAGAATCTTAAGGCAGTTGTGAAGTTTCGTCTCTGTCCTTTTAGGTTCTAAATAATCCTTACCATTTTAGGTTGGATTTACATTAAAATTTCCTTATGGAGGTAGAATGACCAAATATTAAGTTACTTCTGACATATTAATAGTTTCTCTATTCAGAGTGTTTTTGATCTAATAATGTGCGTGAGCATCACACAAGAAATTAACTGAATAAGCCAGATGACAGTTTATTAGAATTGAAGATAGTTATGACTGTACGTTTGTTCCACTTCTTACAAGAACAATAATCGTAGACAAAATGATAATAAGATTAGTTGCACGAAAGTAAGACAGTGAAACGAATGGGAATTCTAATAAACAATGTTATGTAGTCGAGCATTAAGTTGGTGGATTGTACTTTCTTTTTTAATTTCTAGTCTGATAACGTATCCACACTTATTTTGTCGAGACCTTCATCTAATAAACTACTTCCTCTACGTACTTTTACTTGCCCATAATAAATATTGCATATCTTTCTAAATATAATAATATATAAAATATAAATTTTATCATGATACTCATATTAATTGATGTATAATCTTAATGGTTTTGAGAAAGATTTGAAATGAGTAGTTAATGCAAAGAATAAAATAAAAAAAAATTATTTTTCTCTGGATATTCTAAAATAGACAAATAAAACTTGAAAATTTATTTTTAATACAGTATATATGCCTCTAAAGCCATTGTTGATTCGATAATTGTGCAACCAGAAATATTGAGCAGAGAAGTAGCAAATGATACAACTAAACATGAGAAAGAAGGAGAGGAGCACATAACTTCATATTCGCAAATTCACAAATTGGATGACAAATTATTCAAAAAGGATTTTTTCTGTGAATGGCCAGACAAAATAATAATAAAGGAAAATGGTTAAAAATATCTTTAATTTATATGAAATTGGATAAAAATATCCTTAGCTAATAGTTTGGTTTTAAAATGTTTTTGCCGGTAATGTTTTTGTTTAAAAATGTCTTTGCTATTAATAATTTAATTCAAAAATGTCTCTATTATTACGTTTGGGTAAAAATACCATTTTTCTAATAAATACATATTATATTTCCTTTTAAATACATTTTAAAAAAATAAAATATTACTTTTAAAAATTCTTTTCTATTTTTTTTTTCTTTTTAAAAATTTCTTTAACTACTAAAAAGTGAGTAATAAATCTTTTCTTTTTAATTCCATTTTATCAATTAAAATAAAATAAATATATATGTTTTTTAAACTGATAATATAGGTCATATATAGTAATATTAGTGTCTATTTAAAAGTCCAAAAACTTGAACGCCATGACCATGAAAATGCAGGCAAAACTGTTCTTGTAGAGAACAATGAAAAGCGTGGCTTGAATTAAAAAAGTGCAACGAATGTCGGGAAAGCTTTCTTTCAAATTGATTTTTCTCATACAGTAGCAGCTCGTATCTTCCTCAAGACATGTCTCTCCACAGAATCTCGTGAAATATAACCCTGGTTTCATGTACTCCAACAAAGATAAAGCCTATGGTTGTCCTTTGTTTAATTAAGATTGATGGCTACTCCCTCTGTTCCTTTTACAATCGGGAGCAGATATACTAAAACGAGTTGTTTCAAAATAAATACGCTTAAAAAATTCAAGCACTAATTATCATTTTTTTCCAAATTGCATTCTTAAGATTTAATTCACTTAACGCCAGTTAACGACACGATGCTTTTGAAAAGACCTATACATTTGCTAGGTTATATTAATCAAAATTACAACTCTTATTAATTTTTCTTAAAGGATGTGTAAATCTTGTTCTATCAAGAGTAGAGGAGTATTATTTTCACCTCCCAAGTAACCATGGATAAATTAGTTGTAAATAGGTTACTCAATTTCTTACAAATTGTTATAACTTGTGTTGGAACTGAACACATAGTGGAAATTGAAGAAAAGACGTAGAGTACAGTAAAGATTGCAATGAGACCAATTGAATAATTTTAATTTTTAGAAGGAAAGAAGAACCTGGAACTTGAGTATTCATAGAGTCGGCCAGCACTGGAAAAGATTGTGAGTCCAACATCCGCATCACAGAGGATGGCTAGCTCCTTGGCTTTCTTAACTAATCCACTTTTTCGTTTTGAGAATGTCACCTGCCTGCTTGCCGGATTGTCAATTCTTCTGATCGCGATTTTCCCTCTTGCCATAATTTACTTGCTACTCTTCACTATCAATCATAACGAGAAATAACTGAACCAATTAATTGCTTGTGAATGAAATGCATAAAAATGAAGTGTGGTTGCCCTTGTAATTACCAGATGAGAGGGTTTGCTGTTTTAGACGCTATAGAATGAAGGGATTTTGGTTGGTGAAAATTTATGGTCAGCGCTAGCTACAAGGATGAGAAAACTGCTCGCTTTGATGAAACCCTATATTTCAGTGGTTTCTGTGAGTTGCGTGCGAGATGAGTACAATCAAAACTAAGATATATACATAGAGACAAAAGAGTTGCTTAACAGCCTGCCACTATCATACAATAATAATTTTTTAATCATTATACCTTTGCACCATAAATGATAAAGTAGCAACGCACATGAACCTAACATCTTACTTTTCGCGTTTGTAGGGTAATCTTGTAAATTCAAGGAGACATACTCATGATTACATTTCATTTTAATCTATGCAAATTTTGTTTATTCTTATTAAACAAAAGCATCCTTTAGTTGGAATAAGTAAACATCTATATTAATAACCAATATGTCTTATCACAAAGACATATTCGTTATTGATATAGAGGTTTACTTATTCCTTCCAACTTCAGATGATACGTTTGTTTAACCAATATGTAGACATGCATTGTTTGGAGGACATCAAACGTTACCTTCACTTCTTCACGTGATGCAACGGTTTTCCTTGTTTTTTCCAATAAAATATTCAAGTACGTACAAGCTCTGTGATTTTATGTAGTCAACCGCCCGCGTTATACTTGAAAGTTTATTGATATTTACGAAAATAAGAGGGGATATATATTTTCCCCAGCGTAGCTTAGATACTGTTGAAGTGGCGCTGTTGTCCGAGAAAGTATAAGAATTCTATGGCAGGAGTAGTCACCATAAAATGAGCTCATATTTCGGTAATCTGCTTAATTCTTTCATATTTTAATAAGTTGGATGAGTGATTTTTTAAATAGGTAAAGTTTGAATTTAAATTCATATTCGACCCATAAAAATATGGGTTAGGAATGGATTAAGCTCTTAACTTTTATTCCTCAAAATTCATGATATCACCAAATATGCTATCACTCCCCTCCCTTTTTGTTTTTCTTCTTTATAGTTGATAATTCGAAAATTTTCTTTTTCTAAATATTTTTAGTATTATATAACATTTTCCAAAAAAATATCTTCTTCTTTGCATACTTGTTAAAAATTGCAAAAATAATAAAATATTAAATATTAATTTAAAATTCAATAATAAAAGAACCATGAGCTACACCGAAAACTTAGACATAATTAATCTTAATTGATTAGAAAAAGTATGAATTTTCAATCAATAAAGTTGAAGTCCATGTTAACTATAACATATTCAATCTTTTTTTTTTTTTTTTATAATTTATTTTGATAATATTACATATACATTTCTTAGTAAGAGTACATAACTTTATTAATATTACATGAAACTTTTTTATTTTATTTTACTATTTATTATATTGATAACAAATAATTAATATAAAGTGAGCAAATCATATATTAATATTGACATTTTTAGAGTACATTAAACACGTTTACTCCTAAAATACTAATTTTTGTTTACATTGAAACTAAACCGTGATAAATATTGTTCCCTTGTTATTACTTTTTAAGTTTTTTTTAATATTGAAAAGTTATAAAACTTTATGACTTTTTATAATACAATAAAATCAAATAAAATATTTTCAACATTTCTCATTTTAAAAAAAACTAAAATATTTTTTTGATATTGAATTCAAAAGTAGAATACTATTTACTCGTGAAAATATTGATAAATATGGGTAACATATCTTTTATTAAATCTACTTGGTTACCCAATTCATTTACCCATAATGAAATATGGACGGGTTAAAATATTACCCATTTTATATTAATCCATTTTTAACTACTCCAAATTTGACCCAACACACCTTTTTGCCACCACTTGTTAGAGTACATAATTCACTAGCTTGTTAAGTACCTGTTTACATAATTTTTTAATTTTTACTTTTTTTAGCTTCAAAAGATAGTTATATACCATATATTAGACCAGAAATACTATATACTACTTTAGATCCAACGAATAGGTAATATATGTGATTTTTGAGATAAAAATATAAAATTCAATTTATTTTATTTTTTTTATTTTTTTTATTTTTTTTAGTTTTTTTAATTTTTTCATATTATTTATTTAAAATATGAATAATTTAATGAGTAAAATCGATTAAACACGCAGCTACCTATAATGCCTAGCCTATAGGCTTAACCTCTTAAAAAAAAAGGCAGGTGCGTTAGACTCCAAATTTGAAGGGGGCCAATTTTTTTAAAGAAAAAGAGAAATTAAATAAAAATACAAATCTTATAATCTCAAAATAAAAAAACCTCAATTATCAATTCAATTTCAATTTAAAATATTTAAAAATTATCAAATTTAATAATCGAATATAAAAATTTCTTTCACTCACCAAATGCGTGAAATCAACAAAGACTAATAAAATAGAAATGTCAACGCCCTTTGGCTTATGTTTTCTTGAATAACCACTACAACAACGTCATCGCTGGATCCTTCCAAGTATGACATAATTTGTTCTACAATTTCACTCCAAAAGGTAGCTGGAATATTCTTCATCATACTTGAAAAAATACAACTTCACATTAAGAAAAATAATGACATTGAAATCTCTATGTTAATTCTAATCATGTTTGCAAGCTTACTCTTGATCTTGTAGCTCCATATTTCATGTACCGGTCTTACCTCCTTGCTTGTGTGATTGCACTTCTTCGTGACTAACAATCTCTTCTATGATATCTAGTTCATTTAAAGAAATATTCACGCTTGCTAAAACAAACATCAATATAAATAAAAAGTGAATTTGATAATTACCAAATAAGTCATTTTTGTCAACATCAAGTTGGTCCATCAATTGCTCATAGAATGTAAGATTTGAAGATGTACATGCATGTAATTCCTGATCATCATTTGTATCACAGCTATTCTCGTTAGTAAACGTTAGCATCAACTTATATTTATTGCTCATTTCGCGTTATTTGGACCAATAATAAAATTTTTCAGCGATATATAGTCTCAACTCATTTATTTTTTCTCTAAACATGTGAATAATATACCTACCACAGCTTGCTTGGATACTATCTCCTACAAAAAATTAAATATCTATATTATATCTATCGCGAGGGTAGTCAATATATGTATTCATGATGACAATAAGATGATACAAACATCTTTTTTCATCCTAATGCAGAATATCTATATTGAAATTGGATTGTCTATCATTTTGTGATCAAGAACCATCCATAATCGCACGACACGAACTTTCAAACACCATTGCATATTTGTTCCCGATATCTCCTCAATTTTAGTAGACATTTTTTTTGAAGATCTTTTTGGCTTAAAGGTAGTTTTTTTCCTATATTGTATATTATGAATCGTTCGTATTATATTGAACGAATTCTCCTAAATATATATAATAATTCATAAGAATATTTCATATTAGAATGACTATAATTATGGTATGTCTGCAGGAAATAATATTGATTAGATTATTTTCGATTAGAATGACTCTAATTATGATTTGTTACTATGTCTCTAAATATAGAAAATATTCGAATCAAAATTATTTCCTACATTCTGATTGTAAAATTATAATTAGTTAAATGTGAGTGATATGTCTGCAAGAAATAATATTGATTAGATTATTTCCAATTAGAATGACTCTAATTATCGCGTGATTTAATTAAATAATTTAAATTATAAATACATAGAATATGTCGCATGAATATTTTATATTAGAATGACTCTAATTATGACGTGATTTTCCCCCATATATATGAAATAATTGTCAATCAAATAATTATATATCAAGCATAAATAGATTATAGAAAATAATCTAATCAATGATATTTTCTGCGCAAGATTAACTTAAATTCAAATAATCACCCAATAATTTAAATAATTTAAATTATAAATATAGAATATGTCGTAGGAAGTCATTCTATTAGACTAACACTAATTACGGTGACTTCCCCCTACATCGTATACTACGAACCGTTCAGTTATATTAAATGAATCCTCCTAAATATATATAATAATTCATAATAATCTTTTAATTTCTGTTAGAATGACTATAATAATGATGGCATGGTTGCAAGAAATAATATTGATTAGATTATTTTATATTAGAATGATTCTAATTATGATGTATTGTTATATCTCTAATTATAGAAAATGTTTAATTTTGTGTAAGATTCGACAGTAAAATCATAATTAGTTAAATGTGAGTACTATATCCTAAGGAAAATAATATCGGAGCTATTATTTTCTATTAGAATGAATCTAATTATTTTATATTCAAAAATAAACCTAAAATAATTTTTATTATTAAATTATTTAATTAGATCACACCATAATCAAATATTCTAATAGAAATAAAATTGATAAAATATAGTACTCACATTTAACTAATTATAATTTTATAATCGATATTGCGTGAAAATAATAGTGATTATTATTAAATTATTTAATTATGAATTTTATGATAATTTATGTTGTAAAGTCATTAAATTTGGTTGATGTTTTGAATATTTTAAATATTTGAACAATTTGAATTAGTATAATATAATTATGACATGATTCATTCCATATATATCATATTATTGCCAATTAAATAATTTTTTCATATAAAAACGCAATTTTTTTTGTTTTTAATTTTATAATTTAAATGATAAATATATAGAATGTAAAATAAATCTAATTATGACGCGATTTTTTACCATATCTTATATAATAAACATAATAATATTATTATTTTAGTATTTTGAATTTTTTAATATTTATTAAATTTATATTTATTTCTTATTATAATAAGATGAAATACTTTTTATTGTAAAAAATGTCAAGTGGCTAGTTCTCAATATGTCACTTGGCTTATTATCAAGCCGTACTACCCTCCTTTTAATAATATGAATTAACACTATAATTATATAATTTAAATGATAAATATATAGAATGTAAAATAACTCTAATTATGACGGTTTTTTACCATATATATAATAAACATAATAATATTAATATTATTTATCAAAATATTTATTAGATTTATATTTGTTTCTTATTATAATAAGATGAAATATTTTTTTATTGTAAAAAGTGTCAAGTGGCTAGTTTTCAATATGTCACTTGGCTTATTATCAAGCCAGGACTACCCTCCTTTTAATAATATACATATACATATATATATATATATATATATATATATATATATATATATATATATAAAATATTTTTTATGTTTTTAATTTTTTAAAATTAATTTATAAGATTATAATTAGTTAAATAATGTGAGTGTTACATCTTAAAATTATGTAATTAAGCAATAAATTAATAATTAGTTAATATTTATGATGCTTATATTTCATCATAATATAATAATCTGAAATAAATTTTAATTGTAAAAATGCCAAGTGACTAATTTTTAATATGCCACTTGGCTTAACCTTCTACTTCACGCTCCTTTTAATAGTATCTAGACTATAAAATAAACCTAATAATATCAATATTTTTTATTAGAATATTTATTAGATTTATATTTTGTTTCTTATTATAATAAGATGAAATACTTTTTTATTGTAAAAAGTTGTCAAGTGGCTAGTTCTCAATATGCTACTTGGCTTATTATTAAGTTAGACTACCCTCCTTTTAATAATATATAGATAATAGAATATAACTTTTTAAAAATAAAAAACCAATAAAAAATTAAAAAAACTCAAAATTCATAAAAAAAAAAAAACCCCAAAAACAAAAAACAAACAATATAAAAAATATAAAAAAACTAAAAAAAATAAAAAAAATAAAAAAAATAAAAAAAATAAAAAAAATAAAAAAAATAAAAAAAATAAAAAAAATAATAGAATATAACTTTTAAAAATAAAATACTGAGTACTGTTTATAGAAAAAAATACATTTTTTATTTAAAAAGAAAGAATTATTAGAAGGACAACCACATATCTGGAGTATAATATCTCAAAAAATATTAAATGAAATGATTATATTATCAACTGAAAAAAAATTATTAGAAGAAATCCATAAAAAGTTATTAACATCTTTGCATCTCAAAAAAATTAAAAGAATAGACTTTATTAAAAAAAATAAAAAAATTAAAGGCCTCCATTTCATTTTGGCTTTAGGCCACTAATGAGTTTGAGCCGCTTCTGCTACACAACATGTACTATTATTTATAATGGATAAAAGATTGAGCAATTTATTTCTTGAAAGCACTAGCTACTAAGTTGTTCATGAAGCCAATATCTTTGAAATAGCTCCGGATAATATGAATATCCATATTATCCACCAGATAACTCATTTTTTTATTCGTGTTAAATATGAGTAAGTCGAGTATTTTGTCAATTTTTATTTAACTCATTTTCGACCTGTTTATAATCCAATTCGACCTGCTCGTTTATCACTCCTAATATTACTACATAAACAAAAAACTACTGCATGTTTCCAAATGATAGATTTTCTATTTATTTATTTTTCCACCAAAAATCATTCACTTTTTTAAGGCAATGGGGAATTTGTTAAACACCCTTCCATGTTCACTCATAATAAAAAGAAGCATATAATTTTGGAGGACATAAAACCTTACCTTCTAAAACTCCATAGAAAAGAAGAATCTATTTCCTATGTTAGTTAATTATTCAAGGATCTCAATAGATATGCTTATACAAAGAAGTCATAAGCAAAGAACATTTAAGGAGGATTAAAAAATCAATTAGTAGTTTTCTTAGCCATTCTTCTAAATCATGATATTTTCATCTTATTCATTCTAAGAGGCCCCTTTACCTTTTCAGGAAGACCATTTTCTTGAGTAAAATGACATGATTATGGATAGTGGTGACAAATATTGCTAAGACATCCACAACTTCATTTCTCTCCCTGTAGCAATGCTTAAAAGAGATATTGTGATATTTAATTATTTTTCTGATATCTTCAATGATCTTTTGAATCCTTCAAGGTGGATTATAGTTTCTTCGATTATCTGGACTACCATTATCATTGAATCTAAGTTCAACTTCTAGATCTTCAAAATGATACTCAAGACAACAAGAGATCCCAAATTTCTTTGCTAAGTCACTGTCTGCAAAGAGCTGATTAGCATTTTCCTGTTTTGCATCCCTGTAACAAGAACAACTTGAAAAAGATGATTTACTCCTGAACCTAAACATAGCATAATTCAGAGGAAATTTTTTTTTAAAAAGGGATCTCCTTGAACCAGATATAATTAAGGACATGAGAGGTGATACTTTTCTTTCTAAGGCTATCAAATACATTAGGAGAAAGAAAACATAGTATTGTTACTTAAATTTTATATAGCTTAGTCTTTTGTTCCATCTTTCCCAATAGGAGTATTTCTAATCTGATTCAAAGTCTCTAAGGTACCTGTTCCGGTGTCACCTAAATCTCATTGTTAATTCTTGACAAAATAATTAGTTTTTGATGAACTCAAAATTTTCTACATTACAATAATCATGCTAAAAGCATTTGAATACATCAATTTGTTACGAAGAAGAAAGAAGGGAAAATTATCTAGATTGATCTATTATCTCTTACTTCTCTAATCTACTATATACACACATATGCGTAGAGTAGTAACTAACTAAATGACCTCAACTAACTAACTTCTATCCCACTATGACAGCTCACTGTCGGCTTTCTCTTAACCAACTAATACACATGCTGGCAAATTAACAGAATTAACAGAAATGGAACTAACTAAAAACTGATCTAACTAACTGAATACAACTCATATTTCAACACTCTCCCTCAAGCTAAAGGGTGCAAAATGTTGAGCACACCAAGCTTGCTTAAGCGATGAAGATGTTGATCCTGGCGAAGACCTTTAGTTTGCAGGTCTTCCAGCTGGTTCTGTACTGAAACATGAAGAGGTTGAATCAAACCAACCTTGATCTTATCTCGAATGAAATGAAAAAAAAAAAGAATTAGCTACTAATTGAAAACAGATCTGCTATCACTGAATAAGAAAACATGTATGTGAATAGGAACATTTAAGTCAGAAAACAACCCCACCAGCCAAGTGATCTCTGATATAGTAGAGGCCATATTCCTATACTCAGCCTCAGCTGAGCTCCTAGACACAGTATGTTGTTTCTTAGATTTCCAAGACACCAAAGAATTCCCAAACTTCACAACATAACTTGTGACAGATCTTCTAGTATCGGGGCAAGCAGCCCAATCTGAATCACACCAGCAAGTGAGCTCTGTAATGGGCTGAAACTGTAACCATACTCCTTGACCAACTATACTTTTCAAATATCTGACCACCTTAACAACAATATCCTAATGAGACTATTTTGGATGCTGCATAAACTGACTAAGAATTTGAACTGCATAATTGATATCAGGTCTGTAATAGTAGCATACAAAAGTTTTCCAGTCAATCTTTAATAAGAGGAAATATCAGATAATACTAAATCTCTAGATAGACCATTAGAATGATCAAATTCCATTGCAGTAAGCCTAAACTAGACTCTAAAGGAGTGTACATTGGCATGGCACCACCAAATCCTATATCAGATATCAACTCCAATATATATTTCCTTTGATACAAAATAACACCACCAGCAGATCTTAGTACCTCAATTCCCAAAAAATACTTGAATTGTCCTAAGTCTTTCAATTTAAACTATTGGCGTAACACCAGATTTGCCTTGGTGATTAGATGTGCACTACTCCGAGTAATGAGCAAATCATCTACATAGACTAAAATAATCACCAACTCTTTCCCCTTCTTCAATGTAAATAAAGAATAGTCATATGCACTTTGAACAAATCCTGCAGCTAACAAGGCAGTGGTGAGCTTAATGTTCCACTGTCTTAAAGATTGTTTAAGTTCATATAAGGACTTGAGCAGTTTTGCATACTTTATGTTCTCCTTGTTTCCTGAAACCCTCAGGTAATTCTATATATACTTCTTCATGTATATCACCCTGTAAGAATGCATTATAAACATACATTTGAAACAAAGACCATCTTTAAGATACTGCCAAGGCAATAACACACCTAACTATCACCATTTTAGCAATAGATGAGAAAGTATCATGATAATCCAACCCTTCCTATTGGCTATAACCTTTAGCCACTAGCCTTTCCTTAAATATTTTCACTTCACCATTGGCCTGATATTTAGTCTTATACACCTATTTAGAGCCACCTACATTCTTACCCTGTGGAAAATCAATAACTATCCAAGTTTTATTCTCCTCCAAAGCTTGGATCTCCAATTTCATTGCTTGAATCCACCTATCATCCTTAGCAGCCTGTTTGAAACTCCGAGGCTCCACTAAGGTGGAGAACTTAGCTAAATAACTATGATATGTAGGAGTAGTATTCTTATAAGAAATAAAGTTTGCCAATGGGTATCTTCCCTTTTGCTCTCTCGTAGTGGCAACATAATCCTTCATCCAAATAGGGTGTTTGGACACCCTAGTAATTCTTCTCAAGGGCATAATTGGTTGAGAGTTTGAAGTGGTCTATAATGAATTTGGAGAATCTGCAACATTCATGTCTTGAGAGACTGTAGTATTTTCATGTTGGTTAACTGATAAAGACATATCAATACTGAGAAGATACTTTTGAAGTCTCAAGGTCAGTTGTACAATATTCAAAACAATCAACAGTATTAGATGATAAGAGCTTTCCTTTTTGGGAATCGGCAAAATAAAAGATAGTCTTCAAAGGTAACATCTCTATGCACAAAGAATTTCTTGGACTGATATCCATGAGCAAATAACCTTTATGCAAGTTTGAGTATCCCATTAGTATTACAGGTTTGGCCCTTTCTGCAAACTTGTATCCCTTAGGAACTACTGATGCATAACACAAATAATCAATCACTCTTAAGTGAGACAAGAAAGGATACTTGAAATATAAAAGCTCATAGGGACATTTGCCATTGATGTGATATGAGTTTACAATACTTTCGATGCTTAAAACTGAGAAAACATGCATGGTCTTAGGTGTGTTTATAGGGATATGATGCACTTTTGCTTTATTTTCATGGAAATAAGGTGTTAAAGTTGAAAGCTGTGAAAGAAGGAAAAAGAGTGCAAAAATTAGGCCAAGTACAGACTTCAGTACGAGCCATACCTTGGTGGTACGGGCCATAATGTGAGTCATGATGAATTTCATAAGATCTGTACAAGGTAATGGCCAATTATGACTCATGCTATAAGCCGTACCACCCTGGTATGAGTAGTACCAGAGTAGTCATGGAAAATTTCTGAAGAATGCACTTATATGGTCTCTTGGTATGGATGGAAACCACGAGTTGTGATGACTACCTATGCCCATACCAAGGAGTTGTGGTGAAGTTCATAAAGATTGTTGAAAGGTAGATCTCATGGTATGAAAGGCAACCACGAGTCTTAAGAGCAAGGTACGAGCCGTACCAAAATACTCATGGAATTATTTAGAGGATGCAAGATATCTCAGGTTCAGACCACGATAGGAATGTATAACTCATAGGAGAATTGTATGAGTCGTACCAACTCCTAGCACTAAACCAAATTTAGAGTTGTCAGGCATTGTACAAGTGAAGCTACGACTCGTATGATAAAGTTATGAATCATAGGAGAAGGCGCCGACAGTTAATCAGTTTTTCCTGTTAATTTAGGAAAAGTTTCTAATTATTTGTATAAATACATTTCTAGGTTATTTTAGTGAGAGGACGACTTTCTTGGAGGGGAGTTCGACTTATTCGAGTTTTATCTTGAGTTTTTGAATATTCTTGGAACTAATTTCCATCGCCCTTGAATTGTTCTTAGTTGAATATTGCAATAACCAAGAGGGTTTTATTTCAATCTTCATTGTAAATTCTTAATTATATTTTCTTCAATTAATGCTAACTCTTTTATTACAACCATGAGAGGCTAAAACTTCCACAATTAGGGTTGTAGAAACTATGGTGAATTAACAAACTAGTGTTTGCATATAGTGATTCTAAACCAATACACAAGCTTGTATTGTCTTCTCTTCATATCAAAATGTTTTTTAACAGAGCGCAATGTTAGAACTTGCCAAATTCTCTATTTGATTGAACCTAGAGAGGTAGATATTAGGAAAAGAGAAGAACAACAAATCCTTAAACTTTATGGTTCATTGTATAACTTGAGCTGCGATCACGTGATAGTTAATTTGGAACAAATTGATAACGGTTAAAGTGAGATCACTCAAGAGACCTAATCTGATAATTGAGTATAGTCATCCAATAGGGACGAACTAGTCATTTGGATGAACTTATGTTATCAGTTATACAAGTTAAGTATTAGGATAGATCATTAGTGCAAAACCTAAAGTAATTATGAATCTATGGGGAACACTTCCCTGGTTAATTGCATCAAATTGATAACAAGTTAAATCATTAATACTGTTACGTGTATACTTCTTTAAAAAAACCCTTTAGGAGATAACCAAACTAAAAGCGTAAATACTAGCGTTACTCTACATCCTGACCATATTCCTTGTAGGATCAACCCCAACCTTTGTTGGGTTCTTTATTGACAACGTCTGCATCATAATTTTCTAGGGGTGTGATTTGAGCGTTATCAAAAATGGCATCGTTGCTGGGGAATATGACTTAGGATTTGAGTAATTGTTGTGTTTAACTTTTACTCGTTATTTCTTAATTTATGTTTTTTGTTTTTGGCACCCACAGGTTTCCATTTGGTGAATGCCAAGTGAAGAGGAAACCCTTTGATTCCACTTGATCTTGTGCTAGAGCTAACACTGCAAAAAATGGAAAACCCTGAGTAGAGAGAGACAGGATTGGCGGAAGAAGCTCATCAAGATGAGTTAGCTCGGCAAGAAGCGCTTTAGGAAGCCGAGGATACTCGCAATGAGGTAGTAAATGTTGGCCTCCATGGAAGGGGTAACAAAGGCCAAATATATGCTCCTCAGTTTTATGATGATGATGACCTAGATATTGATAAAGCGGGGTCAACAGGAGCCATTATACCTCCAGCATTGCCTGCTGGGGCAAAGTTTGATATCACTAGCACCATGATCCAATTGCTTAACATGAAAGGGGTGTTTAGTGGTCAAGAAGCTGATGATGGTAATCTCCACCTGATGAACTCATTAGTATATGCAAGGCGTATAGGTTACCAAGTGTAAGCCAAGATGCTATACGATTGAGACTCTTTCCATTCTCTCTGTCTGGAGAGGCCACGTTATGGTTATTGTAGTTGCCCAATGACTCCATTACCAACTAGAGAGAGCCCAAGCAAGCCTTCTTAGAAAGATTCTTCCCACCATCCAGGATGCTGCAACTAAAGGATGAGATATATAATTTCCACCAACTGAAGACGGAGGGACTTCATCAGACATGGATTAGATTTAGGGAGAAGCTGACTAAGTGCTCGAATCATAAAATTCCCAATGACAGTTTGTTGGGAATTTTTACAGGTCTTTAAACAATAACACAAAACTTGTAGCAGATACAATGGCAAGAGGAGCACTGATTAGTTATTTATGGGATCAAGCAACCATTATACATGATCGAGTGACCAAAACGTACAAGGCTTGGCACACTAGGGAAGCTGAGACAGCTGCAGGTACATATGCTATCGGGATGACTGTGGACCAATGTAGAAAAGAGAAGGAACGTGATCAGGAGTTAGCTCACATGAGGTCATCTTTATACCTGCTCACGAAACATATTATGGGTTCTGGAGCTCAAAAGGTGAATACAGGGGGAGCTAAAGGTTAGGAACTGGGGTTCGAATAGTCTGATTCCGAGTAGGAGGCGAACTTTTTGGACAACCAAGTGACAAGTTTTTGGGCCAATTTCTAAGGATCCGAACAGGACACTTGGTGCCAAGGTTTCAAAAATCAAGGTCAGAACCAGTAAAGAGACAACTACAACAGGAATGGATACAGGGATAGGAGCAGAGGTCATGAGCGAGAAGGTGAATGGAGAAATAATGATGGCTACCGCAATGATTGCGCTGGTGTTTATGTTCGTCCCAGGGCTCGTGAGGGTGATGCTAGACCCTAGAAGTTAGAGAACACGATGGATGATCTGCTAAAAAGGGCTAAATCAACTAATGATCAACTGAAGGATATTAGGGGTAATATATCTAGCATGGCCCAAAAAGTATAATCCCACGCTACAGTAATTAAGCAGATTGAGTAGTAACTTGGGCAAATATCTGCATCCCTAAACCAGAGGTAGAAGGGAATACTTCCTAGAAACACAGTACAAAATCCAAAAGATGACCCCTTTTAAAATTTTTTGGTGTTAGTTGTGTATGTGACTCTAACGAAATGACTTCTGTGGATTATTTTATGGCATTTAGTAGATTGACATGTGTAATTGTGGCTTAGCTGTGCATGAACCAGATAGATAGAATAAATGCAGACCTATACCATGTGTGAGTGAGGACTATTACCTAGTTCAATAATGCGTAAAGGATCTAGAACTTGCCCGGTTAGTCTTTACATAGGTTGTAGGATAGTTTGTTAGGAAAGGATCATAGCCTATTTTTGTTTTAGATACATTAGCTAAAATTGCCCTACCAAATAAATTGAATCCCTTGATCCCATGTTTGAGCCTAGTTGAACATTTTTATTTGATTACCCATTTACCTTTTCCGTATTTATAATGAACCTAATTGGTCCTCGTCCCTCGGACATTGTGAACCTCAACATAGGCAAAACGCCGAAGTTGAGGGTGGCTATAATAGGGGTGCATAGATCAGTAGGGGGTGAAAAAGAAAGAAAAAGTCAAAGAAAAGTGGGGTGTGGTATGTCAAAAGATTAAAAAAGAGCTAAAATATCAAAAGTGAAAAGAAAATAAAGAGAATTGAAAAAGATGAGAAAAATACACCACACCTACAAATGGCAGTTGAATGGTGAAAAATAGAGGAAAAAGATGAAAAAGATAAAAAAGGATAAAAAGTGAAAAGTGAAGCCATAGTGTGTAGTGCCAAGGAAGGTTAGTCACTAATATTCATATCTACCATACCCAGCCCAAAGCCTACATTACAAGCCGAGAAAAATCCTATAGTGATCCTACCTTGATTGTCTTAAAAGCCAAAGTAAAGAAAATAAGGGCAAGCCTATTTTATCTGATGCGCAATATTAGGAACTTCTTTGTGAGAGTGAGAGTCCTATTTGATTAGTCCCAAGTTTCATTTATATATATGTGTGTGTGTGTGTGTGAGAGAGAGAGAGAGAGAGAGAGATAGAGAGAGAGAGAGTTTTGGGGACTTCATTTGCTGTTAGGGTATATGGTTTGTATTGCATTCGACCAGTTGTCTGTGTGAGTAGCATTAGTGTTAGCTCAGTTCTCTGATAATAGTTAGATGCCATGTCTTGATACCTGTATGTAATGAGTGGTAGTTGCATGTGTGCATAGCTGACTTAGTTTGAATAAAAGAGGGGTCAATATCTAATAATGGTTATATGTGCAAATTTTGTTGTGTTGGTTGTTGGTCTTCTATTTTACTTTCTAGTTAAGCGTCATTTTATAGTTTTGTTTTGTTTTCCTGAGGACATGAAAACATCTTAAGTTGAGGGTGTTGATGTGCTGTGGGTTTACACCACTTTAGACACTTAAAACTGAGAAAATATGCATCGTCTTAGGTGTGTTTATACGGATATGATGCACTTTTGCTTTGTTTTCAGGGAAATAAGGTGTTGAAGTTGAAAGTTGTGAAAGAAGGAAAAAGAGTGCAAAAATTAGGCCAAGTACAGACTTTAATACGAGTCGTACCTTGGGTTTTACAGGTCGTACTATGAGTCATGATAAATTTCAGAAGATCTATACAAGGTACTGGCTAGTTACGACTCTTGCTACGAGCCGTACCACAGTAGTCGTGGAAAATTTTAGAAGAATGCATTTGTCTGGTCTCCTGGTATGGATGAAAACCATGAGTCATGATGACTACCTACGACCCGTACCAAGGAGCCGTGATGAAGTTCATAAAGATTGTTGAAAGGCAGATCTCATGGTACAAAAGGCAAGCACGAGTTGTAAGAGCAAGGTATGAGTCGAACCAATACACTTGTGGAATCATTTAGAGGATGATAGATATTTCAAATTCAAACCACGACAGGGATGTACGACTCATAGGAGCATTGTACGAGCCGTACCAACTCCTAGCACTTAACCAAATTCAGTGCTACCAGGCATTGTATGAGTGAAGCTACGACTCATATGGTCAGGTTGCGAGTCGTAGGATAAGGTGATGGTAGTTAATCAGTTTTCCCTATTAATTTAGAAATAGTTTCTAATTATTTGTATAAATACTTTTTAGGTTATTTAGTGGGAGGACAACTTTTTTGGAGGAGAGTTCGACTTATTGGAGTTTCATCTTGAGTTTTTGAATATTCTTGGAATTTATATCTTTTGTCCTTGAATTGTTCTTAGTTGAATATTGAAATAACCAAGAGGGTTTTATTTCAAACTTCATTGTAAGTTCTTAATTATGTTTTCTTCAATGAATGTTAATTCTTTTCTTACAATCATGAGAGGCTAAAACTTTCACAACTAGGGTTGTGGGAACCATGGTGAATTAACAAACTAGGGTTTGCATATAGTAATTCTAAACCAATATGCATGCTTGTATTATCTTCTTTTCATATTAAACGTTTCTTAATGGAGCGCAACGTTAGGACATGCCTGAATTCTCTATTTTCTTGAACCTAGAGCGGTAGAGATTAGGAAAAGAGAAGAACAACAAATCCTTGAACTTTATGGTTCATTTTATAACTTGAGCTGCGGTCGCATGATAGTTAATTTGGAACAAATTGATAACGGTTAAAGTGAGATCACTCAAGAGACATAATCCGATAATTGAGTATAGTCATCTAATAAGGACGAACCATTTATTTGGATGAACTTATGTTATCAGTTCTACAAGTTAATTATTGGGATAGATCACATGTGCAAAGCCTGAAGTAGTTATGAATCCATGGGGAACACTTCCCTGGTTAATTGCATCAACTTGATAACAACTTAAATCTTCAATACGGTTACGTGTTTACTTCTTTAAAAAAACACTTTTAGGAGATAATTGAACTAAAAGCGTAAATATTAGCTGATAACACTCAAATACACTCCTCATTTAGAGAAACTGTAAGCGATCGTTGTATAAAAACAAATGTTCCCGGCGGATGCGGGGTCGAATCCCACAGATACTAGTGAATGATTTGCGCAAGTGTTATTTTAGAAAATTGGAATTAATTCGCACCAATTAAGGAAAATAAAACAGAAAGGTTTTGGGGGAAATATGGAGTTAACAATATTGTGGATTTCAAACTAGCTTGCCATAATAGCAAAATAACCAAAATTGATAGACTAGAGGTGTGGTATAGATGGGGTGCTAATTAAATAAGGATATGCTAGCTCATCAAATCATTGAGAATAAGTGTAAATAACTTTGGGCAAGATGGCATCCTATATTTTTCAACCTCATAGATGCCTTTTCCTCGAGTCCTTTCGAACCAAGATACAATTCAATTAGCCCAATAGAGTTTGGGTTAATAGCTGAGCTATTTCTAGTCATCAACTACTAATTAGGATGATGAACATGAGTTTTGGCTATTTCTATCCCAACTCCACACAATCACATACATTCCCACCATCACATTCTCTCTCAATACTTGAATTCTTCTTTTTCAAGCTAAATCAAGTAAGAAAAGTAAACCCACATTTGCATCAATTATAAATTGGAGAGAACTCAACAGATTTACACTATTTGAGCAATATTAAGACGAATCTAGCAATACCCAATCTAATTAAGCACTCATCATCACACACCTCTAGTTGATGATTTGGCTATTCATGATTAAGAAACTAAAGAGTATATTCATCAATAAACTAAATGATTTCATTAGTAAGAACAAGAAAAATCAAACTCAAAATATGTCTACAACAATGGTTATACCTTGCTAATGGAAGAAGAAGAGGAAAATAAGAAAAGCAATATTCAACGATCTCTGCAAATAGAGTTCTTCTATTTCCAAGGAAAAATGAATGTTCAAAAAGATCAAAAGTATAAAAGTTATGTATAGAGTACTTTCTTCTATACTATATACAAAAATATAGCAATTAATCTCCTCTTTTTCTAGTGTTGGACGTAACTGCCCCTGTTCAGGCATTTTTTCACTTATGGGGCCGCCGGTGGTTCATCGATTGCATTCTGCGAACTGCCGTCCAACATCTGCTGCACATCCAATAATTCTCCAGGACCATTCGACGACCCCTTCGGCGGTTCTCCGGTCTTCATCTGTGATCCGCCGATCCATTTACTCCTTGGTCAAGAAAATGCAGGCACCAGTAGGCAATTTGTTCGATGAGTCATCGATTAATGTTCGCGACCACCGGTTGCACATTGTCTTCAGGTCAGTGTTCATCTGCGTTTGACCGACATTTCGCCGGTGTCCTCCTGTATAGTGCCAGTTTTCACCTGATTTCATCCTTTTTACTCCACTTTTTGCTCTTTCTCTTCAACTTAGATACCTATAAATAAAAAGGCAATAAGGGCATAAAATTCATCTAAATGACTTGAAAACTAAGCAAAAGCTCATACTCAAGAGCCTAATAAGTTGGTAAATTACCAACTCATTAAACCCCCAAACTTGAACCATTGTGTCATGCCCCGAGTTTACACCGTGGATGGAACACGGTACTTGAAGCCACAAGTGATCCCGAGTCAACCCCTGGTCTATCATACACTTGCATTATGAGTAACATAAGAATACATGCAGCGGAAATTTAAAGAAAAATAAAATAATACTTGAACAAGGTTACATATTTAATAAAATCAATCTGAGTCTGAAAACAACTTTACGTCTGAAAGCCACTAGGCCTGATAGCCGTTGGCAATAAACCCCCAGAAAACTCCAAATAAAAAATAAAAGAAATGAAAGCATAACTAAAGTAAATAAGCTCCGTCCTCGAAGGATGAGGATTCACCGACTGGATAGCTGAGTTCTTCGGTAAACGATCGGCTAACAGGGTTGAGATTGTGATCCTGCAGCTGTATCATAAAACAATACCAACATAAAAGTATGGATGTATTGAGTAAGTGAGAGGAACATAATACAATATAACAAATAATAAAAGAAATGCCGAACTAAGAGACATACAATGACCAACTAAAGCTACTGAGCTGAAAAACTAAAGTACTGAGGTGATCTAGAAGACCCAGTCTGATGTTCAAAGCATGTTCTAAGTCTGGAATGCTGATCTGAGCTAAATTGGACTGAAATGACTAATGGGAGAGTCTATAACCGACATGTAACCATGTGAGCTAGACGTGGAGTCCGATGTATACACCCCACAGGTAGGACCCAATATACCTTGCCAGAGTATAGAGGCATGAACTGGGCGATCACAAAGGTCTGGGGCCAATCAGGCCAATAAATACTGAAACCTACGTTGGCAACGTAGTTCTGGGAACCTGGCAGTTCTGGAACCCCGATCCGCTCGGTGCTAAGTCCTACTCCCACAGAATAATCCTAAACCGGATACTAAGTTGATAGCTCAAAACTAGGGCCCAAGACTAGTCAGGGATATATAACTGAAAGTACCCTGAGAGTCTTATCGGACTAGGTTCTGGAACAGGGTCCTAGACTGGTCAGAGATGCTTATCTAGAAGCGTTGTAACTGTCTAAGAAAAAACTAAATTCTGATTTGGGGTCCTAAGGCTAGTCAGAGCTATTGTGTCTAAAGTGTCATGACCGCCTAGTGGACCAATAAACTGAATTCTAAATATGATTCTGAGAACTGGGAGGTAATACTGACACCTCATGAAATTCTGTAGTCAAACTGATCAGCTGACATTTCTGAATGACACTGAGTATTTTCATATTTTGAGTAAGGCTAGACAACCATGTATCTGACTGAGAATTTAGCATATAAGATATCATGGGAATTCACTACACTGGTATAGTCAAGAGAATATCAAGATTTATTATTTTAGTAAAATTTCTAGTCTATTCTACCCTCAAGAACAAGGGCTAAAGTCAATGCACAAGGATAAGCATCAATACTATCATCAGCTGGTGGGAAAATACCCGTAATTAATATAACAATATAATTCCACAAGGATTAAGAAAGGCATTTTCAAGAATTTCTCAATATTCGAAAATCTGCAGGGCTAAAATTCACTTTTGTGGAAATAATATCAATTTAAGCATGAGCTGATGGAAAACATGTCTAAAACAATCATGGATATTATTCTACGTGAATTCAAATAAAATTTACATATACTCTCTTCGCATTCGAAAATGCAGGGCTAGGATTTTATAGAAAACTAGAGAAGGGTTTTGGGGGACACAAGGGAAGAACTATTTTCTTGTTGAATTTCCACATACTTGATAAAGAATTTCCCCAAAGAAGGAAGCTTGTAATGCTTTAATAGAGGAAACCCTAGTCTTTCTTGAGAG
Organism: Datura stramonium; assembly: GCA_018107945.1. Classification (NCBI taxonomy): domain Eukaryota; kingdom Viridiplantae; phylum Streptophyta; class Magnoliopsida; order Solanales; family Solanaceae; genus Datura; species Datura stramonium. The sequence continues at coordinate 2,982 of JACEIK010000012.1, read as the reverse complement.
CTTCTGAAGATGAAAGGTTACGGTATATTTTCTTAACATGGGTGGGAATGAGGGGAAAAACTGTTTAACCCCACTATTAAGTCTAAAATCATGACTAAAACGACGTAATTAAAGTTTAGGAGGGTAGGAAATTACTGAAAGACCCTTGAAAATTGGCAGGGAAAAACTGGGTGTTAGTCCCCACGAGTGACCTAACGGGTCGTGGTCGAACTCATGGATTACACTGCTAGGAAAAATACTGAAGTCACCACGAGGGACCTAACGACTCGTCCCTTGTGGCCACGACTCGTGGATGACCCATGAGGTACACTGTTGGAGAAGTCTCGTGGGCTCTTAACAGGTGATGTGATGACTCGTTACAGGTGACCACGACTCGTGGTCACCACTCGTCAAGTACACTGCCTCCCTCCTTTTTCCTTTCTTACTCGCCACTCCACGACTGACCTAACGACTCATGGGGCCTAACCATAAGTCATTGTCATGCCCTTGGGGACCCCTTTTCCTCAAATTCCAAACTCCTCCCCTGGCCTCCCCACGAGTCACATCACGACTCGTGGGCTGCCCCAACGGGTCACCTCACGACTCGTTCTGTGCCTGGTGTCAATTTTTAAACTTTTCTCCGTTTCAACTCCCAGGTCTGATCTTTGAGCTTCCGAGGTATAACAATATCTCCCCCTTGGGAACATTCATCCTCGAATGTTGGAAAACACACAGAAAAATTGAGAGATGCAATTTTAATATTCAAATACTGATCATTAAACCAGAAATTGATGAAATGAATAACTCTGTTTCAAACTACATAGCTTAGATGAATTCACTTTTCATACATATATCCATAAACACAAAAGAAACTTAAACACATGAATTGAACATGAAAACTAAATTGAGTTCTAGGGCAAGACTGATATCTCAAATTGTAACAGAGCCGGTAGAGAATAAGTGTGGGTATCTGGCCATCATATCTGCTTTGACCTCCCACGTAGCTCCCTCTACCTGCTGATTTCTCCATAAGGCCTTGACTGAAGCCACCTCCTTGTTTCTCAACTTACGAACCTAACGGTCAAGGATCTGGATCGGGGCCTCCTCGTATGAGAGACTATCCTTTATTTCCAAACTGTCCAATGGAACAATTGAAGTTGGATCACCAATGCATTTCTTCAATAATGACACAGGAAATACTGGGTGCACAGAAGCCAACTCTGAAGGTAATTCCTGCTCATAGGCTACTTTTCCAATTCGCCTCAAAATTCGGTAGGGCCCTACATATCTTGGACTGAGCTTTCCCTTCTTTCCAAACCTCATCACCCCTTTCATGGGTGAAATTTTTTGATAGACCCAATCATTCACAGCAAACTCCAATTCTCTTCTCCTCACATCAGCATACGATTTCTGACAACTCTGAGCTGTTTTAAGTTTTTCTTTGATGAGTTATACCTTCTACATAGCTTCATGAATAGAGTCTGGCCCAATTATTGTAGCTTCACCAACCTCAAACCACCCAATAGGAGACCTGCACCATCTACCATACAATGCCTCAAACAGGGCAATCTAGATGCTGGAGTGATAGCTATTGTTGTACAAAAACTCCATAAGAGGCAAGTGGTCATCCCAACTACCCTTGAAATCAATTGCGCACACCCTCAAAATATCTTCTAGGGTCTTAATAGTCCGCTCAGCTTGCCCATCTGTGTGCGGGTGAAAAGCTGTGCTGAGCTTGACCTAGGTGCCAAGTCCCTTCCGAAAAGACTTCCAGGACAGTGAGGTGAACTGGGTACCTCTGTATGAAATTATGGATAATGGCACCCCATAAAGCCTGACCCAACTCCCGGATATAAAGTCTGGCAAAGTCCTTAGCTGAATCCGTCGTTATAACTGGGAGGAAAAGTGATGACTTAGTCATCCGATCTACTACTACCCATATGGAATCATGTTGCCGGTGAGTTCTAGGTAGACCCGTAATAAAGTCCATAATTATTTCTTCCCACTTCCACGTGGGTAATGCTGATATCTTGGGTCATACCTCCAAGTCTTTGATGCTCTACCTTAACTTGCTGGCAGTTCAGGCACTTGGCTACGAATTCAGCAATGTCTCTCTTCATGCCGTTCCACCAGTAGATATCCAGCAAATCACAATACATTTTAGTAGCATCAGGGTGGATGGAGTATCTCGAGCTGTGTGCTTCAGCCAATATCTGCTGCCTCAAGTCACCAACGTCCGGTACACATAATCTGTTACACCCCGTAAATTCTCGACATGTAGATGGCCTATTCACATGTTGGTTAAGAATTTTTGAATGCCATACATGCTAGAAAAAGGCCCAGGAAAAGACCGGATAAGAGATTCGTCGAACCATCGCGGGAGGAGCCGGGCAGAGCCCCTCCGCGATGGCAACGTGCCACAGAGGGAGGGCCTCCGCAATGGCGCCGTGTCACGGAGGCCCTGTCCAGGCCCAAGTATAAAAGCCTCCAACTTCGATTTTAATGTTATAATTCATAAAAATTTCAAGAGAAGCCGAGGGAAAACAGGGAGAATGAAGGTTCCTTAATAATATTCGTCCGATTACACCGTCAAACACGGTCCAAACTCAAATTAACTCCAGATACCGAGGTATTAAGCAGCAAGGAGCATTCCTACTAATTTAGTTTAGTGAAATTTGGCCGGCGAATCGTCGTGCTACCGGGTTAAGGTAAGTGGAATTTATCCAAATTAGTGTCAATATACTCCTAGCCCTAAAATGAGTATTTCTCCCTTTTGTACTTTCGAGAAATAGCGAGTTTTCGACCGTTTTTTGATAAGCTAAAGTTTGGGCTATATATATATTGAAAGTGATATTTTCTTTTAGAATATTAACGTATTTAGTTCTAATTGACATATATATGATTGCAGTTGGGAGAAATAGCAGAAGTACTGACCGAGCTACGCCAGTTAGTCGGGAAATCCGAAGTGAAGGTATGTAAAGCTAGTTCCTTCGGCAAGTTAGT
>JACEIK010000011.1:963250-975741 GCA_018107945.1 Datura stramonium | reverse complement strand
CAGATGTTGTGACAGTTATATAAGATGTTTTCTCTCACTCGATTTATGCTTTAATAGATACGGGCTCTACTTTGCCATATGTTACCCCGTTAGTGGCCTGAAAGTTTGATATAGAGCCAGCACTACTTCAGCGACCCTTCTTGGTGTCTACACCCGTCGGTGACTCTATTATTTCTAGAAGAATTTACCGGGGTTGTACAATAGACATTGTTGGTCGTCAGACCTTAGCAGATCTAGTATAACTAGAAATGATTGATTTTGATGTAATCATGGGTATGGATTGGCTGGCACCATGTTACGCCACTATAGAGTGTTGGACTAGATTTGTCTGATTTCACTTTCTAAGGGAAGTAATATGAGAGTGGAGGGGTAAGACATCTACGCCAAAAGGTAGGTTCATATCCTATCTTTGGGCGAAAAGGTTGATAGCAAAGTGTTGTATCTACCATATTGTTAGGATTCGGGATATACAAGTAGAATCCCCGACTCTCCAGTCTATTCCATAGGTTAATGAGATCCCAAATGTGTTCCCGAATGAACTTCCTGGTATTCCCCCAGAGCGGGAAATAGATTTCTCTATAGACTTGCTACCAGGTACTCACCCTATACCTATCCCTCCATATCGAATGGCTCCTGCTGAATTGAGAGAATTGAAAGAGCAGCTGAAAGATCTGTTATATAAGGGATTTATCAGGCTGAGTACGTCACCGTGGGGTGCGCTAGTCCTGTTTGTGATAAAGAAAGATAGCTTCCTCCGCATGTGCATAGATTATTAGCAATTGAACAAGGTTACTATTAAGAAAAAATACCCACTTTCCGGGATAGATGACTTGTTTGATCATGTGTAAGGGAAGAAATATTTTTCTAAAAAATTGACCTGAGATCTGGGTACCACCAGGTTTGAGTTCGGGAGAAAGATATCCCGAAGATAGCTTTCAGGACCAGGTATGGTCATTTTGAATTCCTAGTCATGTCCTTTGGATTGAAAAATGCCCCAGCAGTGTTCATGGATCTGATTAACAGCATCTTCATGCCGTATTTAGATCTGTTTGTGATAGTATTCATCGATGACATCCTGGTGTATTCCCGTTCAAAAGCAGAACACAGGAATCATTTGCGAACGGTACTTCAGATCCTCAGTGATCACCAGCTATATGCAAAATTTTCTAAATGTGAGTTCTGGTCAAATTTTGTGACTTTCTTGGGCGACATTGAATCAGAGGTTGATATTTAGGTTGATTCATAGAAAATTAAGGCAGTAAAGACATGTCCTAGGCCTACAACTCTAATATAGGTTCATAGTTTCATGGGGTTAGCCGGGTATTACAGAAGGTTTGTGGAAGGATTTTCTACCAGTCAATGGCCATCAGGGCCATTGACTAAATTAACTCAGAAAGCAGCTAAGTTTCGGTGGACCGAGGCTTGTGAGCTGAGTTTCCAGGGATTGAAAAATAGATTTACATCAGCACCAGTGTTGGTTTTGCCAAAAGGTTTAGAAGGTTATGCTTTATGTTGCGACGCTTCAAGCGTTGGGTTAGGGTATGTTTTGATGCAACATGGGAAGGTAATTGCATATGCTTCATGGCAATTCAGAAAATATGAAAAGAACTATCCCACCCATGATCTGGAGTTAGCTACAGTGTTTCACACCTTAAAAATATGGAGGCATTACTTGTATGGCGTACATGTGGACATTTTTACTGATCATAAAAGCCTCCAGTACATTTCACGTAGAAAGAGCTGAATTTACGACAGTGTTGTTGGCTAGAGTTGTTGAAAAACTATGATGTGAACATTTTGTATCATCTAGGGAAGGCCAATATTGTAGTTGATTCCCTTAGCCGCAGATCCATGGGTAGTTTAGCACATCTGAGACTAGAACAGTGAGAGATGGCCCGAGAATTGCACCGAATAGCCAGTTTAGCAGTTTGGGTAGTGGATTTAGAGGACAATGGGGCTATAATTCAGAACACGACAGTGTCATCCCTAGTGGTAGATGTAAAAGAGCGGAAGTATGAGGATTCTCATTTAGCACAGCTCAGATACAAGGTTAAGCAAAGTGAACTATCAGCTTTTGAGGTAACCGGAGATGGGGTTTTGAGGTACAGGGATGGCCTCTACATTCCAGATGTAGCAGGGCTTCGCTAGTAGATTATGGAAGAGGTACACTACTTTCATTACTCTCTTCATCCAGGTTCAACGAAGGTGTACCACGACATAAAAGATATATACTGGTGGCCTAGAATGAAGAAAGGTGTAGCCGAATTTGTAGCGTTGTGTCTCTAACACTGGCCCTGACGGCGTCTAAAATTTTGTCCTTGTATATATTTGGAGACACTAAATAATTGTGATATTGTGGTGGTCCAGATGACCATATACAGAAGTTACCCTTGTTACTATGTATCACAACAATGAACGTGTCTGAAATGCCACTTTCTTGTTTTGCTCTCTAGAAGCCTTTTCTTTCAAAAAGTCATTCTCCAAGTCACGAGCCAAATTATCTATGGCTTCCTAAGTGGAACTATTACCCCGAAGGTTTCTAAGACTAGACCCGAGATTTGAAATGTGTTAAGAAGAAAAGAGGAAAAATTTTGCACGGAACAACTGGAGGAGTCGTGATGAGTAGGTATAACTCGTAGGAGGTGTTCGTGGTGAGAATCTGCTGGAGGAGTCTAGTGACAATGAGTCAAGGTACGACTCGTGGGATTATGTTATAAGTTGAAGGATGAACCGTGGTTTAAGGACTGAGTTACCAAAGTTGGAAAGTATGAATCATTGTACGACCCATTGTAGGAAACAACGAGTCATAGCCTGCACCCATGAGAAAGAAATGAGGATCTTGGAAACAGTGATCACGGGTGGATCTAACAACTCATAGGTTGGTCGTACGAGTCATGATATGACCCGTGGAAAACTTTAGAAAGTTAGGAAAAAGCAGTGGTGGCAACGGATGATAACCACAAGTCGTGGTATCGAGGTATAACTCATGTTTGAGTCGTGACATCTAGCAGAGTGAAATTTTCTGCGATTTAAGTAAGGGCATTTTCATAATTTCTAAGTTCTTAAGTCCTAAATTACATCGTTTTAAGCTCTGTTAGGAGGGTTTTAAGAGGGTTAAACCCCTCCTAAACCTTTCCCCTCCCATGCATGCAAGTCTGGACCTCTCTAATGAAGATCAAGCCTAGAACCATTCAAGTTCTTCTCTAAATTCTTTGGTCTTTCTAGGGAAAGTGTAGATTCAGTTCTTCCAAGTATGTGAGGCCATGAATGAGGGTTTGTTTCACTCTCACACTCATAATTCTCCTCAATTTCATGAATCAAGTCTCAATTCAAATTATGCTCAAAAAGGGATTTCAATCTAATTTCATAGAATTGTTACAAATTATTTATGGGTCAATTCCCTCTATGTTTTAAAGTATGTTTGATGATTAATGGGCAGATTCTATACATGTTTTAATCATAAACTCAAGAGTTCAAGTTTTAGAAAATTATGTCCAATTATGCAAGTTCATGAAAAAGTTAGTTTATGACTGATGATTTCAAGTATGATGAAGTATCTAGCATGTATGTATATTTACAAATTACCCATATATGAATCTATGATTTTGACTAGTGAATTCTATTTCAAGTATACATGATCTTCATATTTTGGGTAATCCCACTCAGATTACGCATGTTATCCTGATTCTACTTAGTTCTATAAATCAGCTTACCATATCGTTTTGGAGTCTATACTCTCACTTTCAACTTATGGTATGGTTTCAGCTTCATTGAAAAATGATGGTGAGCACTTTGCATGTTTTTGGGAGAAATGTCTAGCACTGAGTAGGCCAGGGGTTCATAAAAATTCCGGGTCTCAAAACTACGCACCAACGTAGGATTTCACATTTACTTTGGGACCTCCCTTGTGAGCTTCCCCTCCCCGAAAGGGCCTTCAACTTGATATCGATATGATGGTAGGCCCTTAGCCCTAGCAAGGCTTTAGTTGGCTCTGTCACCTTGAGTGTAATAGATGGGATCAGGTAAGCTCTATCGTGATAGTGCTAGTTATATGACGAGTCTCCTATTGTTCCTCATGATCTCAGTTATACATGTTTATCAGTTATGATATTATGTTTTCAGCAGGTTTGACCCAATGATCAGGTTATCAATTTTACTTATGAATTTCAGTTTCAGCTTTGGGTCATTCGATTTAGTTATGAGATCTAGTTTATAACTATTCATGTTTTCAGATATCAGCATATAGTCCCTATTATCATGATGTTATGACTTATGTTAATATACATGATTTGAGTTTATACTTATTCAGCCTATTTTACTTTACTCTCATACTCATCACATTCTAAGTACTGACTGCATCTTATATTGTATCATTTAATGATACAGGTCCTAGCGAGCAGACTCAGATGTGTCGCTAGTTCTGCTCCCATACCAGTTCAGACCCTGCCTTAGGTAAGTCCTCATCCTTCGAAGACATCTATACTTCAGTATCATTATGTCAGTTTGTTTCTGATTTAGAGATAGTTGGGGCCTTGTCCCAATATGTCATCAGTTAGTAGAGGCTTTTTAGACTTAAACTTTTATATTCAACTTAGGACTCATTGTTATGATATTACCGTTGGCTAGACATTTTGTTATTCAGACTTCTGCCATTTCAGAGTTCAGTTATCAATTTTGCTTATGTTGGTATTTAGTTATCATGCTCATGCCATGGGTCGACTTGGAGCAATTCATGGTTCTAGGTTCTGTGTCTAGATCTGGGCCTATGCTCGGGTCGTGTCAAACTTGGTATCAAAACAAAGATTCAATGTGTCCTAGGGTGTCTGAAAGCCGCGTTAAGTAGAGTCTTTTTCATTGGTGTGAAGCGCGCCACACTTATGGGGAAAGGCTACAAGATGTTTTAGGAAATTTCCCTTCTTTCATGATCTATGTCGTGCGATGAAGTATTTCTCTATCCTTTTAACTGGTGCTATACACATTTGTAAAATCATGCCTCGACGTTGTATGAATGGAAGATGAAACGGTAATGAAAATGGCCATGAAGATGGCGATAGAGATGGGCACCAACAAGCCCTGCCAGCACCAGCAGGTCCTTTGTCCGAGCAGGTCTCTCATGCCGAGTTTCGGGCTTCTTTTCAATAGTTGGCTCAGGTTTTGACCACTCAGGTCAATCAGCAAGCGGTGGCCCATGTCTCTCAGAATGGGAGTGCAGCGACGGCTCGAGTTTGGGATTTTCTTAAGATGAATCCCCTTGAGTTTCTTGGGTCAATAGTGGATGAGGACCCACATGAGTTTCTTGAAAAGAAACGGAAGATCACCCAGATTATGGGGGTGATGAGAGAAGACAGTGCAGACTTAGCCTCCTATCAGCTGAAGGGGGTTGCCAATATTTGGTACCATTAGTGGAGGGATAGTAGAGCAGTACGTGTAGTCCTCATGAGCTGGGATGAGTTCATGACAACCTTTTTAGACAGATTCTTCCCTAGGAAGTTAAGGGAAGGAAAGGAAGCAGAGTTTGTCAATTTTAGGCAAAATGATATGGTTGTCCAAGAGTACCCCTTGGAATTTACCCGGCTATCCAAGTATGCATCAGAGATGGTGGCAGACCAGAGGCTCACATGAACATATTTGTGTATGGAGTGTCCGACTCACTGGTCAAGGAGTGTAGAACTGCGATGTTGAATAGTGAATTAGACTTCTCTCGGTTTGTCAGATACGTCCAGTAGATAGAGGCGGATCACATGAGGGATAAGGAAAGAGAGGCCAAAAGGGCCAGGATGAGCAGCGTTGGATTTTCTCAGCAAAGTTCAATGGCAGACGTCACCAGCAGTCCCATCAGAGATCATCAGCCCCAGCACCGTCATCAGCTAGTGTGCCATCCAGGTCTAGGCACGATCAGAGGGGAAAGGCATCAGGATTTCGATGTCAGGGGAGCATGTAAGTAGAGCCCAGCATTCTAGTTTGTGGTAGGTGTGGTAGGAGGCACGTCGGATAGTGCTTGATAGGATCAGGTACATGTTGTGGGTGTGAAAAGCTCGGCCACATGCTTAGAGATTGTCCAGTGGCTAGAAAGGGCCATAGTAAAGACCATGATCCAGCTACCAGTTCAGCAGCTCTACCAGTACACTCAGCTCAGCAGGATGCATCCACTAGTGCAGTTGGTGGTCAGCGTTAGAACAGGTTTTATGCCTTGTAATCACATCAGGAGCATAAGGTCTCCCCCAATGTGGTCACTGGTATGTTGCGAATATTCCATCTTGATGTATATGCATTATTAGATCCAGGGGCTACTTCATGTTTTATGATGCCCTATATTGCTATTAGTTTTGGAGTCAGTCCAGAAATCCTATCAGAACCCTTCTCAGTCTCTACTCCAGTCAGTGACACAGTTATAGCTTGACGAGTGTACAAAAATTGCCCTGTCACAGTCCTTCAGAAATTCACCTCAGCCGATCTAGTAGAGTTGGATATGACTGATTTTGATGTTATATTTGGTATGGATTGGTTGCATGCATGCTATGCCTTGGTGAATTGTAGAACCCGTATGGTAGAGTTCTGATTTTTGGGTCAGTCAGTCCTAGAATTGAAGGGTAGTTCAGAAGTACCTGTAGGTCGCTTTATTTCCTACCTTAAGTCCAAAAAGATGATTTACAAGGGTTGTGTTTACCGTCTAGTTCAAATTAAGGATGAAACGTTCGAAACCCCGACGCTCTAGTTAGTTCTTATAATATGTGAGTATCCGGAGGCTTTCCCAGATGATCTACTAGGAGTCCCCCTCGAGCGGGAGATTAAATTTGGTATTGACCTTCTTCCCAATACGCAGCCTATATCCATTCCTCCGTAAAGAATGGCTCTAGCCGAGCTAAAGGAGTTGAAGGAGCAGTTGAAGGATCTTCTAGATAAGGGATTCATCAGACCTAGAAAGTCCTCATGGGGTGCACTAGTTCTTTTTGTTCGAAAGAAGAATAGTTCTCTTCATATGTGCATTGACTACCGGCAGTTGAACAAGGTTATGATCAAGAACAAATATCCCCTCCCCAAAATTGATGCCTTGTTTGACCAATTTTAGGGTGCTAAGTGTTTCTCAAAGATAGACCTCAGATCTGGGTACCATCATCTTAGAGTTAGGGAGAGTGAAATTCCAAAGACAACTTTCTAAACTCGATATGGTCACTATAAATTTGTAGTTATGTCTTTTGGACTAATGAATGCTCCTGATTCTTTTATGGAGTTGATGAACAGGATGTTCAAACCATACTTGGACATGTTCGTGATCGTCTTCATTGATGATATTCTCATTTACTCTCGGAGCGAGGAGGGGCATGCCGCTCATTTCAGGATTGTGCTACAGACCCTCAAGGATCACTAGTTGTTCGCTAAATTCAGCAAGTGTGAGTTTTGGTGGACTCAGTAGCATTTTTGGGCCATGTGGTGTAATGTGAGGGTTTGCAGGTGGACTCTCAAAAGATAGAAGTTGTAAAGAATTTGCTGAGACCAGTTAATCCTTCGTATATCAGGAGTTTCTTGGGTTTAGCTAGCTATTACAGGAGGTTTATTGAAGGATTTTCATCCATTGCAGCACCATTGATTAAATTGACTCAGAAGAAAGTCCAATTTCAGTGGTTGGATGCCTATAAGAAGAGTTTTCAAGATTTAAAGACTTAACTCACTTCAGCCCCGGTGTTGACCCTACCTGAGGGTACAAACGGATTCATTGTGTATTGTGATTCCTCTAGGATTGGTCTTCGGTATGTGTTGATACAGCATGGTAATGTCATTGCGTGTGCCTCTAGACAGCTTCAGACTCATGAGAAGAATTACCCGACGTATGACCTAAAGTTGGAAGCGGTAGTATTCGCATTGAAGATTTGGATACACTACTTGTATGGGGTCCATGTGGATGTGTTTACAAACCACAAGAGCCTATAGTATGTGTTCACCCAGAAGGATTTGAATTTGCGACAAAGGAGATGGTTAGAGCTGCTCAAGGACTATGACATGAGTGTCCTTTACCATCCGGGCAAGGCCAATGTAGTGGAAGATGATTTAGTAGGTTGTCCATGGATAGTGCTTCTCATGTGGAAGATGGAAGGAAAGAATTGGTGAAGGATGTGCATCGACCTACACGATTAAGGGTTTTGACTTGTTGACTAGACGGATAGTAGTATCATTATTCAGAATGGGTCAGAATCTTCCTTGGTGACAGATGTCAAGGCTAGGCAAGATGAGGATCCTATTTTGGTAAAGTTGAAGGAAGCAGTTCAGAATTAGAAGGTATAGGTCTTCTCCAAGGGGGAGATGGTATGCTTCAATATCAAGGTCGTTTATGTGTTCTGGGTGTCGATGATTTGAAAGAATGGATGTTGCATGAGGCTCATGGTTCTCGAAATTCTATACATCTAGGTGCCACCGAGATGTACCGTGACCTACGGGAAGTCTACTGGTGGAATGGCATGAAGAAGGACATAGTGGAGTTCGTGGATAAGTATCTGAATTGTCAACAAGTGAAAGTAGAGCATCAAAGACCCGGAGATGTGCTACAAGACATGAGTATCCCCACTTGGATGTTGGAAGATATCTATATGGACCTCATCATAGGGTTTCCTCACACACGTCAATAGTATAAATCTACTTGGGAGGTTGTAAGTAGATTAACGAAAGCAATCGATTTTCTATCGGTCAAAACTACTGATTCAGTGGAGGACTGTGCTAAATTGTACATTCAAGAGTTAGTTCGATTGCATGGAGTTCCTTTATCCATTATTTTAGATAGAGGTACTCAGTTCAGCTTGTAGTTTTGGAGATTATTTCAGAAGGGACTTGGTACTCAAGTTAAGCTTAGCATAGTTTTTCACACACAGACATATGGTCAAGATGAGCAAATCACTTATACTCTTGAGGATATGTTGAAAGCATGTGTGGTTGACTTCAAAGGCGGTTGGGATGATCATTTACCTCTTATCGAGTTGCTTACAACAATAGCTACCACTCCAGCATTCAGATGGCTCCTTTTGAGGCTTTTTATGGGAATAGATGTAGATTGCCTATTGGTTGGTGTGAGGTAGGTGAAGATATGTTGATAGGGACAGATTCAGTTCATGAAGCTATGGAGAAAGTTCAGCTTATAAGGGAAAGGCTGAAAATCACTCAGAGTCGTCAAAAGTCATATGCGAATGTTCGGCAGGGAGAACTTGAGTTTGAAGTTGATGATTGGGTGTTCTTGAAGGTGTCTCCCATGAAGGGAGTGATAAGATTCGGAAAGAAAGAGAAGCTTAGTCCCTGATATGTTGGCCCATACAGGATTGTGAGACATGTTGGCAAGGTGGCCTATGAGTTGGAGCTACCAGCGAAGTTGGCTTCGGTGCATCCAGTTTTCCATGTATCATTATTAAAGAAGTGCATTAGTGACCCGACTTTGGTGGTCCCGGTGGAGAGCATAGGTGTGAAGGATAACCTTGACCATGAGGAGGTTCCTGTTGAAATCCTTGATCGTCATATTTGGAAGTTGATGAATAAAGAAGTAGCTTTAGTAAAAGTTTTGTGGAGAAATTAGCTTGTTGAGGGAGCTACGTGGGAAGCTGAAGCAGATATGATCGCTAAATACCCACACCTTTTCCCTACCAACTCAGTTCCAATATGAGGTATCAGTTTCCTTCTTAGTACTCTATTCAGTTTCTTGTTTAGTTCATGTCTCTCAGTTCCTTTCATGTCAGTACATGTATGAGTAATCCATGAATTCAGTTCAGTCATGTATATCAGTTCGGAGTCAGTCACTCTATCAGTTTTAGCTTTAGATGTTCAGTATTTGAGATTTCAATTCCTTTCCCCAACTTTTCAGTATGTTTACCCCACATTTGAGGACGAATGCTCCCAAGAGAGAGATATTGTTATACCTCGAAGGTTCCAAAGACTAGACCCGAGATTTAAAATGTGTTATGCAGAAAAGAGAGAAAATTTTGCACAGAACGACTCGTAGTACAACTCATGATGAGAAGGTACGACTCATAGGAGGTGTTCGTGGTCAGAATCTGCTGGAGGAGTCCAGGACAACGAGTCAAGGTATGACTCATGGGATCATGTTACAAGTCGTAGGATGAACCGTGGTTTGAGGACTGAGTTACCCTGGTTGGAAAGTACAAATTGTTGTACGACCCATTGTAGGAAACAACAAGTCATGGCCTGCCCCCGTGAGAAGGAAATGAGGATCATTGAAAGTGATCACGGGTGGATCTAAAGATCATAGGTTGGTGGTCCGAGTTGTGTTCTGACCCATGAAAAACTTTAGAAAGTCAATAAAAAATAGTGGTCACAACAGATGGTAACCACGAGTCATTGTATCGAGGTATGCCTCGTGGTCTGAGTCGTGACATCTGGCAGAGTGAAATTTTCTGCGATTTAAGTAAGGGCATTTCCATAATTCCTAAGTTCTTAAGCCTTAAACTATGTCATTTTAAGCTCTATTATGAGGGTTTTAAGAGGGTAAAACCCATACTAAACCCTTCCCCTCCCATGCATACAAGTCTAGACCTCTCCATTGAAGATCAAGCCCAGAACCCTTCAAGTTCTTCTCTAAATTCTTTGGGATTTCTAGTGCAAGTATAGATTCAGTTCTTCCAAGTATGTGAGGCCATGAATGAGGGTTCCTTTAACTCTCATGCTCATAATTCGCCTCAATTTCATGAATCAAGTCTAAATTCAAATTATGATTAAAAAGAGATTTCAATCTAATTTCATAGAATTCTTACAAATTATTTACGGGTCGATTCCCTCTATGTTTTAAAGTATATTTGATGATTAATGCACAGATTCTATACATGTTTTGATTATAAATTCATGAGTTCAAGTTTTAGAAAACTATGCCCAACTATGCAAGTTCATGAAAAAGTTAGTTTATGACTGATGATTTCAAGTATGATGAAGTATCTAGCATGTATGTATATTTACAAATTACCCATAGATGAATCTATAATTTTGAACAGTGAAGTCTTTTTCAAGTGTACATGATCTTCATATTTTGGGTAACCCCACTCAGATTAAGCATGTTATCCTAATTCTGCTTAGTTTTATAAATCAGCTTACCATATGGTTTTGGAGTCTATACTCTCACTTTCAGCTTATGGTATGGTTTCAACTTCGTTGAAAAATGATGGTGAGAACTTTGTATGTTTTTGGGAGCAGTGTCTAGCACCGAGTAGGCCAGAGATTCATAAATATCCCTGGTCTCAGAACTACGTGCCAATGTAGGATTTCGCATTTACTTTGGGACCTCCTTTATGAGCTTCCCCTTCCCGAAAGGGCCTTCAGCTTGATATCGATATGATGGTAGGGTCTTAGCCCTGGCAAGACTTTGACGGCTCTGTCCACTTGAGTATAATAGATGGGATCAGGTAAGCTCTATCGTGATAGTGTTAGTTATATGACGAGTCTCCTATTGTTCCTCATGATCTCAGTTATACATGTTTATCAGTTATGATATTATGTTTTCAGCAGGTTTGACCCATTGATCGGGTTATCAATTTTACTTATGAATTTCAGTTTCAGCTTTGGGTCATTCGATTCAGTTATGAGATCTAGTTTATAACTATTCATGTTTTCAGATATCAGCATGTAGTCCCTACTATCATGATGTTATGACTTATGTTAATATACATGATTTCAGTTTATACTTATTCAGCCTATTTTACTTTACTCTCATACTCATCACATTCTAAGTATTGACGCATATTCTATATTGTATCATTTAATGAACAGGTCCTAGCGATCAGACTCAGATGTGTCGCTAGTTATGCTCTCATACCAGTTCAGACCCTGCCTTAGGTAAGTCCTTATCCTCCGAAGACATCTATCTTTCAGTATCATTATGTCAGTTTGTTTCCGATTTAGAGATAGTTGGGGCCTTGTCCCAACATCTCATCAGTTAGTAGAGGTTTTTCAAATTTAGACTTGTATATTCAGCTTAGGACTCAGTGTTATGATATTACCGTTGGCTAGACGTTTTGTTATTCAGACTTCCGCTATTTTAGAATCCAGTTATCAGTTTTTCTTATGTTGATCTTTAGTTATCATGCTCATGTCATGGATCCACTTGGAGCCATTCAAGATTCTAGGTTTCGTGTCTAGATCCGAGCCTATGTTCGAATTGTGACAGAAACTTTTTTAGCTACCTGATACTTCCTTCAATAAACTATATCATATTCCTAAGTGAATCACTCAATTATGACCTTCTCATTTGGGACAAAAATGGTGGGTAATGAGTAATGCAAGTGAACTCCAAGCTAAACTTATTAACACTCATAGTGCCTTATCTTAAGGCATCGAACTTGATATTGATACAAACATCAGGAGGCAAAAATCTTTCCACAAATTCCTTCTCAAATTCTTTCCATTTAGTAGGACGAGAATTAGGGATGGCAATGGGATGAGGCAGTGGGGGGGAGAGGGCAAGTCTTCCCCTATTAAAATTTTGCCCTATCCCATTTAACTGTTTGCCC
>JACEIK010000011.1:789683-827773 GCA_018107945.1 Datura stramonium | reverse complement strand
CATGAAACCGAACTAGCTCTTAGATGTAAATTTTTGCATAATCCTCCACTGAGTCAGTGGTTTTGACCAGTAGAAAATGAGCGGCTCTGGTCAACCGATCTACGACCACCCAAATGTATTCATACTGTTGACGAGTGCGAGGCAACCCTGTGATGAAGTCCATATTGATATCCTCCCACTTCCAAGTAGGGATACTAATGTACTGAAGCACACCTCCCGGTCTCTAATGCTCTACCTTCACCTGCTGACAGTTTGAACACGTAGCTACAAATTCTACGATGTCCTTCTTCATGCCATTCCACCAATAGACTACCCATAGGTCATAGTACATATTGGTGGCACCTATATGTATCGAATATTCAGAATTGTGAGCCTCATGCAACATCCGATTCCTTAAATTATAAATGTCCAGTACACAAAAGAGGCCTTGATATCGAAGCACACCATCTCCCATTTTGGAGAAGACCTCTACCTTCTGATTTTGAATGGCTTCCTTCAACTTTGCCAAAATAGGGTCCTCGTCTAGTCTAGCTTTCACATCAGTCACCAAGGATGATTCTGACCCTTTCTGAACTATAACACCACCATCAGTCGAGTCAACCAAATGAACTCCCAACCGTGCAAGTCGATGCAGATCCTTCACCAGCGCCTTCTTTCCCTCATCGACATGGGACACACTCTCCATTGACAGTCTACTAAGTGCATCTTCCACCATATTGTCCTTACCCGGATGTTAAAGGACACTCATATCATAATCCATGAGTAGCTCAACCACCTCATTTTGCATAGATTTAGATCCTTCTGTGTAAACACATATTGTAAGCTCTTGTGGTCCATAAACACATCTACATGGACCCCATAAAAATAGTGTATCTAAATCTTCACAAAATACCACCGCCGCCAATTCAAGATCATGGATCGGGTAATTCTTCTCATGAACTTTCAGCTATCTGGAAGCGTATGCTATCACATTACTAGGCTGCATCAATATGCAACCAAGGATGATTCTAGAAGCATCTCAATACACCACAAACCCATCGATACCTTCCGGTAGGGTTAACACTTGTGCTAAGGTAGGTTGAGTCTTCAACTCCTGAAAGCTTCTTTCACAAGTGTCTGACCATTGGAATTTCACCTCCTTTTAGGTCAATTTGGTCAATGGCGCTGCAATAGATGAAAACCCCTCAACAAATCTCCAATAGTACTCGGCTACACCAAAGAAACTCCTGATGTCTAAAGGATTCACCGGTTTAGGCCAATTCTTCACCGCTTCTATCTTTTGAGAGTCCACTTTTATACCCTCACTTGACACCTCATGGCCCAAAAATTCCACTTTGTTTAATCAAAACTTGCACTTGCTGAATTTTTGCATATAGTTGGCAGTCCATGAGAATCTGTAGTACCACCCCCAAATGAGCGACATGCTCCTCGCTCTGAGAGTATATCAGGATGTCATCAATAAACACAATCATAAACATATCCAAGTATGGCTTGAACACCCTATTCATCAAATTCCATAAAAGCTTTAGGAGCATCCGTTAGTCCAAAAGACATAACTACAAACTCATAATGACCATACCCTATCCTGAAGGCTGCTTTGAGATGTCACTCTCCCGAACCCTAAGATGATGGTACCCGAATCTAAGATCTATCTTGGAAAAGCACTTGGCACCCTGAAGCTGGTCAAACAAATAATCAATCTTAGGAAGAGGATAATTGTTCTTGATGGTGGCCTTGTTCAATTGTCGATAATCAATGCACATACGAAGAGAACTATTCTTCTTTTGGGCAAAGAGAACTCACCCCATGGGGATTTTCTTGGTCTAATGAATCCCTTAACTAAATGTTCTTTCAACTTCTTCGTCAACTCATCTGGCTCAAATGGAGCCACTCTATAAGAAGGAATAGATATAGGCTACATATCGGGAAGAAGTTCAATACCAAAATCAATCTCCGGCTCAGGAGGAATTCCTGGTAGATCATCTTGGAAGACTTATAGATACTCGCATACTACTGGGATTGACTAGAAGTCAGGGTCTAGGATGTGGCATCCTTAACCCAATCTAAATGGTACACCCAACACTTGGAGATCATCTTTCGGGCCTTAAGATAGGAAATGAAATGACCTACAGTCATAGTTGAACTACCCTTCCATTCTATGACTGGCTCACCTGGAAATTTTAATTCTACTGCTCGGGTTCTATAATTAACTGAGGCATAACAGGAAAATAGCCAATCCATGCCGAGGATAACATCAAAATAGGTCATGGCTAACTCTACTAAATCTGCTAAGGTCACTTTCTGAAGGACTGTGACCGAGCAATTTCTATACACCCGTGTAGCTACAACTGAATCACCCACTAGAGTAGAGATTGAGAAGGGTTTCGACAAGATTTCAGGACTGACTCCGAAACTACTGCTACATAGGGCATCACCAGAGACAAAGTAGCCCCTGGATCTAACAAAGCATAGACATCAACGTGGAAAAATCATCACATACCAGTTGCTACATATGGGGAGACCTCTTTCTCCAGGCGGGATGCTAAGGCATAGAATCTATTTTGGCGCTATCCGCCACCCGTACTAGTAGATGCACCCTTCTATGATGGGCATGCTGGTAGAGCTAATGAACTGAAAGTTGGGCCTCGACCCCTATCATGGCCCTGTATAGCTACTGGGCAATCTCTGAGCATATGTATGGGCTTCCCGCACCCGAAGCAAGCATCCGTACCCACCAAAAACTGACCTGTGTGCCTATGGCCACCCCTGTCGCAAACTAGGATACTAGAATCTGTGGACCTACTGCTCTGACCCCTAAAGCCTGATGCTCATCCCCTCTGGTCATGCCTAGGTTGGGATGGCACACTCATAGCCAAAGATGTCGGGGCGGAAGATCTCTGGTGGGACTATTGTCGATGCCCACCACCTTGTCTCGGTTGTGAGAACCTATAGCTGTATGTCTTGGAACTCTTGGCCTCTCTCTCCCTCAGATGCACCACATCCATCTACTGGGCGTACAAGACTATCCGAGGAAGTCCATATCCTGGTGGAGCATGGAGGTTCTGCAATCCTTATCTAGATAGTCCACCACCCCATGAACAAACCTGCTCACTCATGCCCTCTGATCAACCACTAACTCAGGGGCGTACTTTGACAGATGAGTGAGTTCTAGGGTATATTCCTGCACTATCGTCTTTCCTTTGTTTTAGATTCATGAACTCGGATGCCTTCATTTCCCTCATCTCACGACGGAAGAACCAATCTAGGAAAGCGATATGAAACTCATCCCAACTGATAGGGACTACTCTGGCTGTCTTACTATCTTTCCACTATCTAAAAGAAATGTGTGCGACCCCCTTCAACTGATATGAGGCCAAATAAGCACACTCTTCTCCATTCACCCCCATGACCTGGGTGATCTTTAGAATCCGGTTAATAAACTCATACGGATCCTCATCCACCTTTTACCCTAGAAACTCTAGTGGTTACATCCTTAGGAAATCTCTGACTCGTGCTGCCGCCGCATTCCCATTCTGCGGGACATGCGCTACTACCTGCTAGTTGACTTGGGCTGTCAGGACCTGCGCTAGCATCTGAATGGATGCCCTAAATTCAGCATGGGCAACCAGCTCTTGTGCATGGTGCTCATGAGCTGGTGGGTCTTGTTGATGCCTATCTCCATTGCCATCCTCATGGCCATTTCCATTTCCATTTCTTCTTCCGTTGACTCAGCGGGAAGGCGTGATTTTGCAATTGTGAATAGAATGAGTTAGAAGGGTAGAGAGATATTTCACCGCAAGACCTAGATCATGAAAGAAGGAAACATTTCCTAAACATCTCGTAGCATCTTCTTCATAAGTGTGGCGTGGTTCACACCCATGAAAAAGACTCTACATAATGCGACTTTCAGACACCCTAGGACACTTCAAACCTATTGCTCTGATACCAAGTTTATCATGACCCGAACATAGGCTCGAAGCGAGACATGGGACAAGGAGCCCCGAGAGACTCCAAGCAGACCCATGGCATAAAAGTACATCTAACTCAATCAAGTAAAGTAGAAGACTTAACATAATAACATGGCGGAAATCCAAACATACATAACCATCTGAATATACAACACAAGTCTGAAGCTAAATAAAATCTATTGTTTGAAAAGCCTCTAATTCTGATGAGTTGATGGGACAAGACCTCAACTAACTCTCTAAGTCTTAAACTTAACATACGTAAACATAACTAAATGGAAGAGGGGCCCTCGATAGATGAGGACACACCAATAGAGACTGAGTTTGAAGATTGGAGCCTGTATCATAAAATGATACATCATAGAGTATGCGGTCATTACGTGCAATATACCGAGTATTCATGGTAAGTAAAGCCACTAAAATATGTAAAATAATTTAAAACATGCATAATATAAAACATAATCAAGACAAGAATCTAAGAGTAGGGCTTTCATGCTATCTTCTAAAATCATGATCTGAATATCATAACTGAATCAAATGACCCAAAGTGAAAATCTTATAATGATAAGTAAGACTGAACATTGGGTCAAACCTTCTTTAGAACATATATAAATAGATCATGAATGATAAACTTGCATAACTGAAATCACGAGGAACAATGGGAGACTATCATTTAACCGACATCACCAAGATAGAGCTTACATGGTCTTGACTATCACACTCGAGTGGGCAGAGTCGTTCAAAGCCTTGTTAGGGGTAACGACGTTACCATGATATCAACATCAAGCTGAAGGCCCCTTGGGGTAGGGGGAAGCTTACAAAGGAGGTGTGAAATAATCTGATCATACCTACATTAGAACGTAGTTTTGAGGCCTAGGTTTGACGGACCCTTAGCCTACTCAATGCTAGACACTATCCCAAAAACATGCATATGCTCTCCATCATGTTTGAACGAAGCTGACCATCATCTAGTGACGAAGCTGAGTAATCATGTACATATAAAAATCTTAAAATGTACATGAGGATCCTTGGCTCAAACCATACCACAAGCTGAATATAATTGGAAGTCTTGATTCCAAAACTAAGTGGTAAGCTATTTAACTTGAAATCATACATCATACTTGAAAATATGGGCTTGCCCAATACTTAAACATGCTTGAAAATACTTGATTCGAAATACATATCTCATCATACTTGAACATACATCATAAATCTCAATTTCAATTAACTTCTCATGGATGGGCATTATAATTTATAAAGCTTGAAAACATGATTATAATTGAAAACAATGTAAAACTTGGCCATGAATCATAATTCAATAATAGAAACATGCTTAGATCATACCCATGGTAGAAACTTAGGAAATTCATGCATTGGGTTAAAACCCCATAGGATCAACTATAGATTTTCATGAATTAGAGAGGGATTGGGCATGGGTGTGAACATATTCACCCATTCATACCTTACATACCTAAGAAGAACTGATTTTACCACTCCCTTGATTGCCCAATGAAGAATGGAAGAAAAACTTGAAGGAAGTAAGCTTGATCTCCTCTCTAGTTCTCTAAATTTGCATGCATGAATAGGAATAGGCTAGAATGCAATTACCCCTCTTAATACTCACTATTCATTGCTTAAAAAGACGTAGTTTAGGCCTTTGAATCATAGGAATTACAGAAAACCCCTTACTAAAATCGTAGAGGAAAATAGATTGCTAGTCTTAACGAGGGACTGGACGAGTTGTTACATCTGAAAATGATTCATCATCTGCTATCGTTAAGTGCAATCCCACTATTTTGCAAAGGGTCCCCACGAGTGACCTAATGACTCGTCACTGGTGACCATGACTCATGGTCACCTCTCGTTACCTTCACTGCCCAAAACCTCAAGTCATTAACAAACTGTTGACCACGACGCACCCAACGAATCATGGTGTCTGACCATGACTCGTTGTGTCCAATTGTGGGATACACTACCAACTCCACTTTCATCCTTCAACTACCCTAGGCCACGGGTGATCTGACGACTTGTGGGGTTGA
Organism: Datura stramonium; assembly: GCA_018107945.1. NCBI lineage: Eukaryota > Viridiplantae > Streptophyta > Magnoliopsida > Solanales > Solanaceae > Datura > Datura stramonium. Next base: position 821,769 of record JACEIK010000011.1, on the reverse strand, counting down.
CCACGATTTGTGGTCACACCCGAGGCCACCCCAAATTTGAAATTTCTAGAAAAGTCCACACTCCTCATCATGAGTCACATAATGACTCGTGGTAAACCTGGCGGGTCACATGACGACTCATTCTGTGACCTGGTGCAGAAAATCGTATTTTCTCTATTTTAACTCCCACATCTAATTCTTGGTCTTTCGGGGTATAATAGATGGTCAGGCTTAATGGACAATTTATACTCATGAGGACATGTTGAGAGCTTGTGTAGTTGATTTCAATGGTAGTTGGGATTATTACTTGCCTCTCATCAACTTTGCCTACGATAACAATTACCACTCCAACATTCAGATGGCTCCATTGAGGCTCCTTATGGGCGGAGATGTAGATCTTCTATTGTATGGTTGGAGGTAGGTGAGGCTACATTTATAGGGCTACATTTAGTTCATGAGGATATGGAGAAATTTCCTATTATTAGGGAGAGGTTGAAAACAGCTCAAAGTTGATAGAAATCATATACGTATATTAGGAGGAGAGAGCTTGAGTTTGAGGTTTATGATTCGGTGTTTCTGAAGGTGTCACTTATGAAGGGAGTTATAAGATTAGGTATGAAAGAGAAGCATAGTCCTCAATATGTTGGTCCTTATAGGATTCCGGGACAAGTTGGCATGGTGTCTTAAAAGTTAGAGCTACCGACAGAGTTAGCTTCGTTGTATCAAATATTCCATGTGTCCTTGTCGAGGAAATGCATCGGTGATCCAGCTCTAGTTGTTCTAGCAGAGAGAATCAGTGTGAGATATAACCTTACTTATTAGAAAGTTTCGGTTGAGATCCTTGATCGTCAGATTCAAAAGTGAAGAAAAAGTAGGTAGCTTCAGTCAATGTTTGTGGAGAAGTCAACATGTTGAGGGAGCTACATAGGAAGCTGAAGTAGATTTGATGACTAGATACCCGTATCATTCCCTTCCAGCTCACTTCCAGCTTGAGGTACTAGTTTCCTCCTTAGCACTCTATTTAGAATCATGTCAAATCATGCCTCTTAGTTCATTTCATGTTCTAGCATACATATATGTTTCATGAATTTAGTTCATTCATGTGTCTTAGTCCGAAATCAGTCACTCTGTCAGTTTCATTCTATAACTTTTAGTTTGGGATTGCAGTTCCTTCCCTATCCTTTTCAACTTAGTTAATCTACATTTGAGGACGACTATTCCCAAGGGGGAGATAATTTAATACCCTAAAAAATCCCTTAGATTAGATCCAAGACTTTGAACCGAAACCAGTTATGAAAATTGCACCATTCCATTAAATGACCCACAAGATGATCCATACCAGGGACCAATGGTTCGTTGGTTTGACCAATGTATTGGGCTTCTGAAAAATGTCAAAAATTTTCCCAGAATAGATAAGTGGATTGTATGACCCATTAATTGGTAGTAATAGAAATTATTTCTAGGCATTGGAGCAGGTTCAGAGAATGATTTTGAGACAGGGAAGGAATCAATTAATGTATACCACATGTCGTCCAATGGACCAACGAACCGTCCTTTTGGTCTTTGGTTCTTTCAGGTTTCAATTTTATTTTGGTAGTTCGGTGGTAATTTGGTGAACTCTTATGTTTTAACTCCTATATGATGTTGCTTTAGGATTTCTAAAGGTCATATTAAAAGGTTTAACCTAGCCTAAATCCTCATTCTCTTTAAACCATCTATTGATTGAATTTCTCCTCTCAAGGAAAGCTTGGGTTCCTCACCTCCTTCATCTCAATTTCTCTTAGGTCTCTAAGACAAGTTAGGGAATCATCTACGCAGGTATGTAGAGTTATGAATGGGGGATTCCTTCCACCCTCATGCCTTTTCAAGCTAAATTTCATGATCTCTATTCTTCAAGTTTCAAATTTGAAATTTCTAGGGTTAGACTTAAATTGAATTAAACTCCATAATCCTCTTATGATTTCAAGTTCCTTATATTTCAAGCCATGTTTTATGATTATGCTACATGTTTTCTACAAGAACTTCTCATGAGTCTAGGTTTTCAAGTTTATGATGATTTTTTTCTCAATTATGTATTGTAGTATGGATTACAAGCTTATAGATATGTCACGACTTGAACATAGGTCCCGACCAAGACACGGAACCTAGAACCACAAATGCCTCCAAGTTGACCCATGACATGAACATAGTGGATAAAGAGCATACATTAATGGAAACTGATAAACTAGACATGAATAAGTTGATACCTGCATACATAACGATCAGAAACAGAGTCAACACTGACCAATTGAGATTATACATTAGACCCAAAGGCTTGCCCTTCATGTAAATGGCCACGAATGTAAAGCAACTACACTTAAAATCACTTAGGACTTGTAGGTCATGATGAATGCTAGGGCTAAGGGTAGGATAAATGTTTATCTTTAGTTACTATGCCTCCCTAATGTCTTTATAAACACTAGCAACATCTCGCTAACTTATTAAAATTACTCCACCTTATTTCTCCTTGTTCATTATTTTCATCCATTGTGTAACACCAACCACCCTCTTAACACCTGCGAATTCCACAACTATCCTTTTGTATGCAAGAGATAACACCCTTTTTCTTTTCTATTTTTACTATTCTTTTCTCTTCTGATGATTCAAGGGCTTTCAAGCCAAATGATTCATTCATTTCTGCACAATTTTGGGTGCTACCTCACATTGAAGTTTTCATTTTTTTTCTTTTTCTATTGCAAACCCCCAAACTTAGGTTTTTGCCTCATCTCACATTCATCTCCTTATCTCTCCCCGATCCATTGGCTTGAAGATCCCATTTCTCATTACTTTATTACTATCAATTAGGGAGGACAGGTGCCAAAGAGAAGGATTAAAACTGGTCATTAGGCTTGTAATATGGTTTCCAAGAAAGGGTTAGAGGCTCAACATTGGCTATCAAATATTAATGCTCAAGGAGGTCATTTTGGGTGAAGTGACTACCAAAAGAGGGCCTAAGATCATGTTCTAAGTGCAATTACTTCTAGAATTTCTCCTTGAGTCACACATGGGGAAAATTTGAGACAAGAAGAGGTGCATGGGATTCACAAAAGTCCTTAACACATAAGGAATCACTCCTCAAGAGACCAAAAAAGTCATTGTTCACACAAAATCATGGTTTAAGACATCAAAATATGCAAATTCATAAGTCAAGAAAGGAATTTACAAAGTATGAAAAAGAGTTCTATGTTCTAGATTCAAACATCTGGTCATTATCATTTTGATTTTTCTGCCCATTTTTAAAATTCCATTTCTAAAATTTTCTGGTGGTGCCTGTCAAAACAACATCATAAAAGACTCAAAAACAACATGGAATTTTCCCTTAAGAGAGTCACCTCAAAGTATATCATCGGGAATTGCCAACCTAGTTCGACAAAGAAAAGAGAAAGAAAACAAATGAATGCTCCTTGGGAAAGAACCGTCGTATAAAGTTGTAATGCCCCAGAAACTCAAAGACTAGATTCGGGACTTAAATGAGAAAAATATGAGAAACTGCAGAAATTTCCATAGAAAAACTCACTTAACGGGAATGACTCGTTACGTCAGTCATGGGAAGGGGGATTGAGAAATTAAAAGCCAGACAAAATGTACCCAACGGAAGACCTCATGAGTCGTGATAAGAAACCACGACCCGTTAGGTGCCTCGTGGTAAGACTGGGGTCAGATGTTAAGGTGTGAGGCATTGTACCCCATAAGTCCGCACCACGACTCGTTATATGTGACCATGAGTCATGATGTCACCCATGGTGATATTTAGAGCATTTGGGTACTTTGGTCAACAACATGTGACCACGAGTTGTGTTCACTCACCACGACTCATCAGGTCCCTCGTGGTAGCCTTCGGGGAATTCTTGGCAGTGTACTCAATGAGTGTGACCATGAGTCGTGGTCACTAACCACGACACATTAGGTCACCCGTTAGGATCACCTAACAGTTTTTCCCTACAAATTTTTAAGGGCTATTTAGTAAATTCTTACTCTCATAAACCTTAAAAACCATAATTTTGGACGTAATTTCAGACCTATTAGTGTGAATGAATAGCCTCTCCCCTCATTCACCATGTAGAAATTTCAAAAAACCGATCGTACTTCCTCTCAAGAAACTCACAAGCAAGCTTAGGGTTTTCCTCCATTGCAACAGTTTTAATTTTCTTCTTCAAGGACTTTTTGGACAGGTATGTGGGAATTCAACAGGGGGATAGTTCTCCCCTTGTGGCCCTAAATTCCCTCTAGAATTCTTCTTATAAAAACTTAGCACTGAGTTTTTTTATTAATGTGAAGAGAATTCATGAAAATTTTTTTGGAATCCATCTAGAGTAATATCCATGATTATTTTTAGTTATGGTTTCCCATTAGTTCATAATTTATTTGGTGATTATTTTCAAAAAAGTGAATTCTAGCCCTGCAGACTTTTCAAATGTTAAAGAACTTCCTATTAGACCACATTTAATTCGTGTGGAATATTATTCTATGATGATTATAATTATATTTCCCCAGTTTGTGATATAAAAATGATAAATATTGTGAGATGAAATTGTAGCCATATCCACTGGACTAGAAAATCTTGAACCCTGCCCCAGTGTCGAAATATTGAACTTTAGATGGAATTTACCATTATGGGAGTTCCCCATATTTCTAGTAGCAGTGAGTCTTGAATCATCTATTGTTAGTTCTGTTTTAGTAAGAACCTTAAAATTCTTAGTGTCAGTCAAAAAAGGTCAGCTGATCAGTTTGACTCTAGAAATTCCCGAGGTGTCAGCACCACCTCCTAGTTATCAGAATCAGATTCAGAACTCAATTACTGGTCCACCAGGCTATCCTGATATTCTAGATGTATAAATATCTCTAACTATCCTTAGGACTCCATCTTCAGTTTAAATTTTGTTCTTAGACAGTTATGACACTTCTAGAGAAGCAGCTCTGATCGGTCATAGAACCCAGTTTCAGAATCTGGTGCGACAAGACTCTCAGGGTACCTCAGTTATATATATATATCCCTCACTAGTCTTGGAACCTTGTTTTGAGCTATCAACCTAATATTCAGTTTAGGAATTCTAATGGGTATAGGACTTAGAACCGAGCGGACCGAGGTTCCAGTGTACCCAGGTTTGCGAAACTACGTTGCCAACGCAGGTTACAGTATTTAGTGGCCTGATCGTCCCCAGAATTATGTGATCACCAAGTTCGTGCCTCTATACCCTGGCAAGGTATATTGGGCCCTACCGGTGGGATGTATACATTTGACTCCACGTATGGCTCACGTGGTTATATGTCAGTATAGACTCTCCCACTAGTCAGTCCAGTCCAGTTTTAGAATTAGCAGGTTAGTACAGTATCTCAGACTCAGAACTTTCAGACTTAGGGCATGTCTTTGACAACTAGACAGGGTCATCTTGACCATCTTAATTTACTTCAGTTGTTCAGTTCAGTATATTAGTTGGTCATTGCATGTCATTTACAGTTCATTCTTTTATGTCCAATATTATGTTTTCTCTCACTTGCTCAGTACATTCAAAGTGCTGATGCATACTTTTAAGCTATATCATTTCATGATACAGCCGTAGGTTGTCAGACTCAGCTTCGTTAATCACCGTAGTTCAGATCCTCCTCAGCAGCAGAAGTGTGAGTCCTCATCTTTCGAGGGAGTTATTTCATTTCTTTCAGTCACTTCATTACTTTCAGTTAGGCTTAGAGTTAGCTGGGGGCTTGTCCCAGTGACTCATCAGCTAGATGGCTTTCAGACACAGATTTGATTTCATACATTGTAATGTTTTAAACTTTAAATTTCAGTTCTAGTTTTCATGAATGCTTTTGTATTATTATTTCAAGGCTTCCTTTATGCATGTTTTTACTCAGAATTCCAGGTGTGTGATAGACCAAGTGTTGACTTGGGGTTACTTGTGACACCAATTACCATGTCCCGTCCAGGTATAGACTCAGGGCATGACAAACTTGGTATCAGAGCACTAGGTTTAGAGTATTCATCGACGACATGCTGGTATACTCCATAAATGAGGAAGAGCGGTCTAACCACCTAAGATTAGTATTGCAGACACTTAGAGATCGCTAGTTGTTCGCCAAGTTCAGTAAAAGTGAATTCTTGTTAAAGTTTGTAACTTTCTTTGGTCACATGGTCTCAGGTGAAGGTATTCAAGTTGATCCTAAAAAGATAGCGGCAGTGAAAGATTTGCCCAGTCCTATCTCTCCGACAGGAATCAGGAGTTTCTTGGGCCTAGTTGGTTATTATCGATGGTTTGTGGAAGGTTTCTCCTCTATAGAATCTCCTCTGCCTAAGTTTACTTATAAGAAGTTGAAGTTCCAGTGGTCGGATGCGTGTGAGAAGAGTTTCCAGGAGTTGAAGACTCGACTCACTACCATTCCAGTTTTGACCTTGCCAGAAGGAACAAATGGGTTGGTTGTCTATTGTAACACTTCCAAAGTGGGACTCGGTTGCTTTCTGATGTAGAGGGGCAAGGTGATAGCCTACACATACAGATAGCTCAAAGTTCATGAGAAGAATTATCCAACTCATGACTTGGAGTTGGCGGCAGTGGTGTTTGCACTAAAAATATGGAGATATTACTTATATGGGGCTAATGTGGATGTGTTCACAGATCACAAAAGCCTTCAGTATGTGTTCAGTCAAAAGGACCTAAATTTGCGTTAGAGAAGGTGGTTGGAGCTACTGAAAGAATATGAAATGAGTGTGTTGTATCACCCGGTCAAGGCCAATGTGGTGGCTAGTGCCCTAAGTAGATTGTCTATGGGGAGCCTAGTTCATATTGAAGAGGGCAAGAAGGAAATGGTAGGGTATATTCACTTGCGTCCAGTTAAACCAATGGACTCAGCTGAGGACTATGCCAGACTTTACATCTGAGAGTTGGTAAGACTTCATGGGGTTCCATTATCCATTATTTCAGACAGAGGTACTCAATTCACCTCACACCTCTGGAAGTCTTTTCAGAAGGGATTAGGCAGCCAGGTCAGGCTCAGCACAACATTTTCACCCGCAGACAGATGGGCAAGTTGAGCGAACTACTCAAACCTTGGAAGATATGTTGAGAGCGTGCGTGATTGATTTCAAAGGTAGTTGGGTTGACTATTTTCCTCTCCTCGAGTTTGCGTACAATAATAGCTACCACTCCATTATCCAAATGGCCTCTTTTGAAGCCTTGTATGGTAGGAGGTGCAGATCTCCTATTGGTTGGTTTGAAATGGGTGAAGTTGCTATCATCGGGCCAGACTCGGTTCATGAAGCTATGCAGAAGGTGCAACTCATCAAAGAAAGATTAAAGACAGCTCTGAGTTATTAGAAATCTTATGCTGATGTGAGGAGAAGAGAATTGGAGTTTACAGTGGATGATAGGGTCTATCTAAAAATTTCGCCCATGAAAGGGGTGATGAGGTTTGGGAAGAAGGGAAAGCTAAGTCCAAGAAATGTGGGACCCTACAGGATTCTGAGGAATATTGTCAAGGTAGCTTATGAGCTTGAGTTACCTTTGGAGTTGGCATCTATACACCTCGTATTCCATGTGTCACTTTTGAAAAAGTGCATCGGTGATCCAACTTCCGTGGGGCCATTGGATAGTGTGGGAGTGAAAGATAGCCTCTCATAGGAGGAGATTCCAGTTCAGATCCTTGACCGTCAGGTTCATAAGCTGAGAAACAAGGAGATAGTGTTAGTAAAGGTCTTGTGGAGAAATCAGCAGGTGAAGGGAGCTATGTGGGAGGCCAAACCTGATATGATGGCCAAGTACCCACACTTGTTCTCTACTGACTCAATTACAACTTAAAATATTACTTTTGCCTTAGAGACTAATTTAGTTGTTGAGTTCAGTTCATGTGTTTAAATTTCCTTTATGACTTTGGATGTATTTATGAAAAGTGAATTCAATTCAGTTATGTATTTTGAAATGGAGGTAGTCATTTTGTCAGTTTTGGATTTAAAAGAGCAGTAATTGATCATTATGATTGTTATTCCCTGGTTTCCTGTGCGTTTTCCCACATTCGAGGACAAATCTTTCTAAGGGGGAGATATTGTAATTCCCCAAAAACTCAAAGACTAGATCCGAGACTTAAATTTGAAAAACCTGTGAAACTACATAAATTGCCACAAAACGACTCACCTAACAGGTTGTTATGAGACCTAATGACTCGTTAGGTCAGTCGTGGGAAGGGGGATTGAGAAATGAAAAGGGAGAGACAATGTACCCAACGGAAGACCTCATAAGTCATGGTCAGTCACCAAGACCCGTTAGGTGCCTCGTGGTTAGACTGGGGTCAAATGTTAAGGTGTGAGGCAGTGTACCCCACGAGTCCACACCACGACTCGTTATGTGTGACCATGGTTCGTGTTGTCACCCATGGGGATCTTTACATCATTTGGGCAGTGTGGTCCATGACAAGTGACCACGAGTCATGGTCACTCACCACGACTCGTCAGGTCCCTGATGGTGGCCTTCAGGGAATTCTTGGCAGTGTACTCAACGAGTGTGACCACAAATCATGGTCACTGACCACGACCCGTTAGGTCACCGTTAGGATCACCTGACAGTTTTTTCCTACGACTTTCTAAGGGCTAGTTAGTAAATTCTTACTCTCCTAAACCTTAAACTACGTCATTTTGTACGTAATTTCAGACCTATTAGTGGGAATGAACGACCTCTCCCCTCATTCCCCACGTAGAAATTTCAGAAAACTAATAGTACTTCCTCTCAAGAAACTCTCAAGCAAGCTTAGGGTTTTCCTCCATTGCAACAGTTCGAGTTTTCTTCATCGAGGAATTTATAGATAGGTATGTGGGAATTCAACAAGGGGATAGTTCTCCCCTTATGTCCCTATATTCCCTTTCAAATTCTTCTTATAAAATCTTAGCACTGAGTTTTTTTGAATGTGAATAGAATTCATGAAAATTTTCCTTGAATCCATCTAGAGTAATATCCGTTATTATTTTTAGTTATGGTTTCCCGTAAGTTCATAATTTATTTGGTGATTATTTTCACAAAAGTGAATTATAGCCCTGCAAGCCTTTCGAGTATAAAGAACTTCCTGATAGACCTCATTTAATTCGTGTGGGATATTATTCTATGTTGATTATAATTATTTTTCCCCAGTTTGCGATATCAAAAATGATAAATATTTTAATATGAAATTGTAGCCACATCCATTGGACTAGAAAATCCTTAACCCTGCCCCAGTGTCGAAATATTGAACTTTAGCTTGAGTTTACCATTGTGGGAATCCCCCATGTTGCTAGTAGCAGTGAGTCTTGAATCAGCTATTGTCAGTTCAGTTTTAGTAAGAACCTTAAAATTCTCAGTGTCAGTCAAAAAAGGTTAGCTAATTAGTTTTACTCCAGAAATTCCCGAGGTGTTAGCACCACCTCCTAGCTATCAGAATCAGATTCAGAACTCAGTCACTGGTCCACCAGGCTGTCATGATGTTCTAGATGTATAAATAGCTATGACTAGCCTTAGGACCCTAACTTCGGTTTACACTTTGTTCTTAGACAGTTATGTCATTTCTAGGTAAGCATCTCTGACCAGTCTTAAAACCCTAGTTTCAGAATTTTGACCGACAAGACGCTAAGGGTAATCTCAGTTATATATATATATATATCCCTGACTAGTCTTGGACCCCAGTTTCGAGTTATCAACTTAATATTCAGTTTAGGAATTCTAGTGGGAGTAGGATTTAGCACCGAGCGGACCGAGGTTCTAGCGCACCCAGGTTCACAAAACTGCGTTGTCAGCGTAGGTTACAGTATTTATTGTCCTGATTGGCCCCAGACTTATGTGATCACCCAGTTAATGCCTTTATACCCTGACAGGGTATATTGGGTCCTACCGGTGGGCTGTATACATTAGACTCCACGTCTAGCTCACGTGGTTATATGTCGGTTACAAACTCTCCCACTAATTAGTCCAGTCAAGTTTAAAAATTAGCAGATCAGTATAATATCTCAGACTATGAACTTTCAGACTTAAGTCATGTGTTTGACCACCAGACAGGGTCATCTTGACCATCTTAGTTTACTTCAGTTGTTCAGTTCAGTACATTAATTGGTCATTGCATGTCATTTATAGTTCATTCTTTTATGTCCAATATTATGTTTCTTTTCACTTACTCAGTACATTCAAAGTACTGACGCATACTTTTATGCTGTACCATTTCATGATACAGCCACAGGTTCTCAGACTCAACATTGTTAGGCGCCGCTGTGCAGATCCTCCTCAGCAGCAGAAGTGTGAGTCCTCATCTTTCGAGGGCATTATTTCATTTCTTTCAGTCACTTCATTACTTTCAGTTAGACTTAGAGTTAGCTGGGGGCTTGTCCTAGCAACACATCAGCTAGATGGCTTTCATACATAGACAAGATTTAAGACTTTCTGATGTTTTAAAATTTATGTTTCAGTTCTGGTTTTCATGAATGCTTTTATATTATTATTTAAAAGATTCCGCTATCCATGTTTTTACTCTGAATACTAGTGTGTGATAGACCAGGGGTTGACTTGTGATTACTTGTGACTCCAGGTACCGTGTCCCATCCAGGGTGTAGACTCGGGGTGTGACAAAAGAAAACCCTCAGATTTTTTATTACTATACTATAATTTACAAAGGTGAACAAGAAAATAAGAAATCTTGGGTCATGCATGAAAAATTTCTCAATTCATAGCGAAGGCCCCCCTTTTTTTTAGCACTAACACATCAACATCCAAAAACTAAATCATATCATTCATTTCCATTACCAAAACAACCCCGGCAAGGGCAATCATTAACAAATAAAATAAATAAAAGCCCGAGAAAGGCTATATTAAATCAATTCGAAAAAGCATCAATGACCCCCCAAGAAACAAACACTCATCCCTGCCCCTCGTAAGATAATACATTGTCCCCAATGTATGCATGCAAAAGGGAAAGGGACAAGAGACTCCCTAAGCGGGTCATTCCTCCTCATTATCATCAGCTGCATCACCTGCACCATCACCACTGGCATCACCTAGACCATAAAAATCATCCCATCATTAATGGGGCCCCAGATTATGGAGGGAGCAGCCATTGCAGCGTCAAGGGGACTCATATCAGGCACCTCTATTGAAGTTCGACTTTTCCATTCCTGCACCTAAGTTTGGAGAGAGGTGAAAGCCCCCTCAGTTGTATCCACCTGCTTTCACAATGTTGTTATGCGCTCATACAAGGATTTCAGCTCCTTCTTAACTATTTGAGAAATGAGTGTGGGGAGACTTTTGGCAAATATTTAGAGTTTTCTTTCATGAGAGTTGGTCATTTCAACAAGTCCGTGGACACCACTTGATTTGGAGGATGTAGGAGGGGGAAGAGGCTCCCTGAGGAGGCATGTCGCTTGATGCTTCTTGATGGGGCATGTTCAAATTCGGGGCATGCAGTGAGTGGTCCGACCCCTGGGATAGTGATCCCTCAGCCAACCCAAAAGCCTGTAGTCTTTTCCTCTTAACTGCGAGTGCCTCGGCATCTCTTTTTTGGTCTATGGAAATCACTCCTGAAGCAGCGACAGGGGTTTCATCCAGGAATAAAGGCACTCCAACTCTTAAGCACGACTAGGAAATGAGGACAGCGTATGGCATGGAAGTGCTAGCCTGTCATGCCTTCCACTTCATTTTTTGGGCCACAATCTACCAAAAGTTAATAGGGACTCCGGACATGATGCAGGCGATGGGAATTGTTGTATCCAAGCTGACCCTTTCCTCATTCTTGGATGGAATAATACGCTCACAGATAAAGTCCAGCCATAACTTGGCCTCAAACTTCAAATCATGGCGAGAGATTTTGCTACCCATGGATGCCGAATGAGGTGTATTAGCAGCAATGATTGGGTCTATCCAGGATAATTTGTCATTAATGTCAGCCACCTGGGCCATGTACTCCGGCCTAGAGTTAATTTCATCTTCCCAAAATAAGTAGTTGATAGGAGTGATGTCAACTTCCACTCCCCTTATCGTAACCGATGGTAGGCACGGGAAGTCATCAACTTTTCCTCTATGTTTCATACTATCCTTCCTAGCTTGGTATGAAGCATAAAACTCTAGTACCAGGCTGGGGTGGTAAGACAGGAGAGGATTGGCAAAAGCATGCTATTTTCTGTCTATGAATTGATGGTGATATTGAGAATATCACCACGCAAGCCCGCTAGATCAAAGAACTTTTCCACATTGATAGACCGGCTCTGGCATATTACATATTTCACCTTCATATTGGACACAAAAAATATGATGGCCTCTTTGGAGTTCGCAGGTGGTGCGGAGGCCTTGGATTTGCCCTTGCCCTTGCTTATGGATGATTTGGGGGCCTTGACCTTTCCAGTGTTCCTAGATAAAGACATGATATTTCTGCAAACTTGGTGTTAGTGAAAGCTACATTGTAACTGAACTAAAACAGCTAAAGCTATTCTAAAGGTGAAATGAAAAGCAAAGATCAAAAACCATCATTCAAATAACTAGCAGCATATGCGATACACTAGCGAGTCACAGGAGAAGTCCGCGAACCTCTGTTCACTCGCCAATGTGTAGCAGAAGATTGAGCATATCAATAGTCTACCAGCAACAAGGTGGTGAGTTTCCGGTACCGATCCGCGAACCGCCAATGCAACAGGGGATCCAAGTAGTGACCTGAAGCCAACTATAAATTAGACCGACATTTCGCCGGACCCTATCGGTTAATTGCCAACTATCGTCGTCCCCAAATAAATTCCAAACATTTCATAATGTCGTGCATTCATAAATACCCACACACATTTCAGTGAAACTTCAACTCTACACATTAAAAAGGGCTTAAATGATGGTTTACCCTTAAGAATGGTGTCACCCAATCTATCATCAGGCAAGGCATGACATTTCAATCCTAGTGGGTTAATCAGCCTTCATCCCATTCAAATTCACATAAATATCACACCTATCCCACACCCATTTCTGCCATACACTCTTATCCCCTAGATATTTCAACAAATAGAGCATCAACCATGAATCTAATGAGAAGGAAAGGCAGTTAAAGCGACGGGAAGGCCTGTTAAAGACACATGAAAAATGAAAATAATGTGGCATTGATGAGGACATAAAAGAGACAAGGATACATTACGACACTTTAGGAAGGAGGCTTGCAAGGACTAGCTTGTGAGAGCTTAGAAACTTTTAGCAATGGTAGTTGCAGAGGTTTGCATAGTAGAGAAGGAGGATGTGAGTGTGGATGAGTGTAGTGAGGATGTTGGTGATGAAAGGGAGAGGTTTTATAGTGGGGAAGGTGGGATAGTGATAGGTTGAGGAGAAGGTGGTGTATTAATTGTGAGTTAATGTGTTGGTGGGAAGTGGAAAGGTGGGGAAAAGGGAAATTTTTGAAAGTGGAAAGGTTGGGAAGACAAAAAGGGTGTGGAAAAATGGTAAAAAGGGGAACCTAAGGGAATATTATTCAGAGTAGGATGACTCAAGAAAGTATTTGGGGTTAGGTGGATCCATATTTGATTTAAATTCTGAAACAAAATTGTACCTCGACCGGCGTTATACCGGCGGTTCATTGAATTTAGCATAATGTCCTTACTCTCAGGTCTTACTTATTCTTCATACCTAATACATTCAAAGTATTGATCGCATATTTTGTGCTATATTATCTCATGATATTAGTTCGGATGTTCAGTCTTAGTCCTGTTGGTAGCCATTGTTATACCCCGGAAACCCAAAGATAAGACCTGAGAGTTGAAATAGAGAAAAATAGAAATATGGCACCAGACATCAGGACAGGTCATGAGGTGACCCATGAGAGGAGCCCACGAGTCATGATGTGACTCGTGGGGAGGCCCAAGGAATGAATTTGAAACTTGAAAAATGAGATCCCCACGGGTATGAGCATGACTCGTGGTCAGGCCCCATGAGTCGTTAGGTCAATCATGGGGTTGGTGAGTAAGAAGAGAAAAGGAAGATAGGTAGTGTACTTGACGGGAGGACCCCACAAGTTGTGGTCGGTCCCCACGATTCATGGGAATAGTCGAGGCCAAGCAGGGAATGATTTTGTTGAAGCTAAGGAAGTGCACTTCATGGATGGTGACCATGACTCGTGGTCACCAGGTCGCGAGTCATCACGTCCTCTTTTATGAGCTCAGGAGACCTGTTGAGCAGTGTATCCACGATCAAACCACGAGTCGTTTCTAGAGGGGACGAATCGTTAGGCCTCTCATTGGGACTATCTAGTAGTTATTTTCAGCGAATTTAGTAAGGGTTATTTCATAATTCCAAAGATTCTAAGGCCTAAACTACGTCATTTTGAGTTATGAACAATGACTTTTAAAGGGGTTAAGTTTATTTTTGGCCTTATTCATTCATGCATGCAAGGTAGAAGGTGAGAGAGGGTGATCAAGCTTAGAGTTCCTCAATTCTTCTTCAATTACCTATTGGGCATTTAAAGAAGTGTAAGAATCTGCTACCAACAAGTATGTAGGGTTATGAATGGGTGATTCTTTTCACACCCATGCCCCAATCCCTCTCTAAATCATAAGATTTCTATGTCTAATATATAGGGTTTTAACCCAAATACATGAATCTCCTATTTCTATACATGGGTATGATTTAATTATGTTTCTACTATTGAATTATGAAGCATGGGTAATTTTTTATAATTTTTTCAATTAAAAATCATGTTTTTAGTTTTATGAATTAAAAAACCCAATGATGAGAAGTTCATGAATGATGAGATTTGTGATGAATGTATGATGATGATGAGAGATTATGATGAAACACATGTTTTAAAGCTACCCATGTTTACAAATATGTTTTTGATGTGAATTGAGTATTTCTAAATATGAGAAAGCTTTGGACATTTCCCACATGTCTAAGTATGAAGTATGATTTCCCGAAGTAAGGTTACCACATGGTTTTGGAGAGAAGACTCCCAATTATATTTTCAGCCTGTGGTATGTTTTAAGCTAAAGCTTCTCATATGCATGATTTCATATTTGAGATGTATTTGATTATTGAGCTTCGTCAATAGATGATGTTGATATTCGTTATAAATCAATGTAGAGAATATGCATGTTTTTGGGAGTAATGTCTAGCACCGAGTAGGCTAAGGGTCGATCACCCTATGCTTCAGAACTACGTGCCAACGTAGGTTTATACTACTATTATATATTACTTCGGGACCTTCCTTGTGAGCTATCCCCTGCCCCTATCGGGCCACGAGATTGATATCGTTATCATTGTATCGTCCCTACCCCTGGCAAACCTTTGGACGACTCTAACCACTTGAGTGTGATAGTTGGGACCACATAAGCTCTATCTTGGTATGTCAGTTAAATGACGTGTCTCTCATTGTTCCTCATGATTTCATATATGCATATTCATTATTCATGAGATTTATATATATATGCATGTTCTAAAAAAGGTATGACTCAATGTTCAACTTTACTTATAAATGTCAGAATTCTTCTTTGAGTCAGTCGATCCAGTAATGATGTTATGAACTTATGTTATTTTATGAAGAGATCATGATTTAAGAAAGAATATGTGCAAGACCTACTCGAAATTCTTAATGTTAATATTTTACTTAATTCATTGTCTTTAAATGATTTTATTTACTTAAGCGGTTTTACATACCTTACATACTCGGTACATTTCACGTACTAACCGCATACTCTATGTTGTATCATTTCATGATACAAGACCCGACTCTCAGGTTCAGCCCCGCTCATAGTCCATCTTCTGAGATAGTATCGTACGCTGTTGGTGAGTCCTCATCTCCCGAGGACTAGACTATTCATATTTCCTATATATATTTCAGTTTCTGTTTTATTGAGTTAGTTGGGGTCTTGTCCCATCAACTCGTCATGTTTAGAGGCTTTTCAGATATATGGTTGTATTCAGCTTCAAATTGTGAATTCCAATGTTATGTTTTATTTAGACTTCCGCTATGATTATTGTGTTTATTATTCTATTTTATTGATCGAGTTAGATGTATGAATATGCCAAGGGTCGACTTGGGGTCTCTCGGGGCTCCTTGTCCCGTGTTGTGATCCGGGCCTCCGTTCAGGTCATGAAAAACTTGGTATTAGAGCAATAGGTTTGAAGTGTCCTAGGGTGTCTGAAATCCGCTTTAAGTAGAGTCTTTTTCATGGGTGTGAAGCGCGCCACACTTATGGTGAAGAGGCTATTAGATGTTTAGAAAATGTTCCCTTCTTTCATGATCTATGTCGTGCGATGAAATATCTCCCTATCCTTCTAATTCATGTTATTCGCGATTGTAGAATCATGGCTCCCTAAAGAATGAATGGTAGAAGGAATAGCAATAGATAAGGCCATGAGGATGGCAATGGAAACGGGCACCAATAGGCCCCACCAGTACAGGAGCCCCAAGTACTGAAACAAATTTCCCATGTTGAGTTTTGTGCAGCTATTCAGATGCTTGCGTAGGGCTTGACAACTTAGGCCAAACAACAGGTTTGCGTACGTTTCACAAAATGGTAATGCAGCGGCAGCTCGAGTTACAGACTTCTTGAGATGAACCCGCCAGAGTTCCTCGAGTCAAAAGTAGATGAGGACCTTCATGAGTTCATAGATGAGATAGTAAAGATAACCCAAGTCATGGGGGTGAATGGAGTTGAGTGTGCGGAGTTGGCCTCATACAAGTACAAAGGGGTCACACACATCTGGTTTCGCCAATGGAAAGATAGCAGGGTCGCAGGAGCAGGTCCTGTCACTTGGGGAGAGTTTCATGTTACATTCTTAGATCGGTTCTTCCCTCGTGAGGTGAGGGAGCTGAAGGCAATTGTATTCGTAAATCTAAAGCAAGGGAGGATGAAGGTGTAAGAGTATGCAAATCTGAAGAAAGGGAGGATGAAGGTGCAAGAGTACGCCTTTGAGTTCACTTGCCTATCAAAGTATTCCACAGAGTTGGTAGCCAGTCAGAGGGCATGGGTGAGTAGGTTCGTCCATGGAGTAGCGGGCTTTTTGGACAAGGATGGTAGGACCGCTATGCTCCACCAACCCATGGACATCGCTCATATGGTTTTGTACGCCCAGTAGGTGGAGGCAACGTATAAGAGGGAGAGGGAGGCCAAGAGGGCTAGGACTGATCATCACAAATTCACTTAGCTGAGTTCAGGTGGTGGGCACCGATAGTAGACCCACTAGAGATCATCAGCCCCAGCATATTCAGCATTAAGTGTGCCATCCAGACTGCGGCACAATTAGAGCGGGCGAGCATTGGGCTCGAGGGGTTAGAGCAGCAGAACCGCAGATTCTAGCATGCCCGCTTGTCGCAGATTTGGTTTGGGGCACACAGGCCAGTGCTTGCCAGGTTCAGGTGCTTGTTTTGTGTGTGGTAAGCCCGAACACATGCTTAGAGATTGCCAAGCAGTGATACAAGATCAGGATAGGGGTCGAGGACAAGCTTATAGTTCTGAAGCCCCTCCCACACGCTCAGTATCAGGGGGCATCTACCAGTGCAAGTGGCGGTCAGTGCCAAAATAGTTTTATGCCTTAGCATCCCGCTAGGAGCAGGAGGTCTCCCCGGATGTGGTCACTAGTATGTTACGAATTTTCCATATTGATGTTTATGCTTTATTAGATCCAAGGGCTACCTCATCTTTTGTGACACCTTATGTGGCCAGTAGCTTCTGAGTCAGTCCTAAAGTCTTTTCAGAACCCTTGTTAGTTTCTACTCCAGTAGGTTACTCAGTTGTAGCTAGAAGGGTGTATAGAGGTTGCCCGATCTCAGTCCTTCATAAGGTCACCTCAGCAGATTTGTTAGAGTTATCCATGACTGAATTTGATGTTATTCTCGACATGAATTGGCTAATTGCATATTATTCCTTAGTTAATTGTATAACTTAAGTAGTAGAGTTCAGATTTCCAGGTGAGCCAGGCTTAGAATGGAAGGGTAGTTCAGTTGTGCCTGTAGGTCATTTCATTTCCTACCTTAAGGCCAGAAAGATGATTTCTAAGGGGTGTTTGTACTTCTAGTTAAGGTTAAGGATGTTGAGTCCGAGACCCCGACTATCTAGTCAGTCCCAGTTTAGTATGTGAGTACCCAGAGGTCTTTCATGATGATTTTCCGTGAATCCCTCCTGAGTGGGAGATCGATTTTGGTATTGACCTTCTTCTGGACACGAAGCCTATATCTATTCGTCCCTACAGAATGGCTACAACCTAGCTAAAAGAGTTGAAAGAGTGGTTGAAGGACTTGTTTGATAAGGGTTTGATTAGACCAAGCAAGTCCCCATGGGGTGGACCAATTCTCTTTGTCCGAAAGAAATATGGTTCTCTTCGTATATGCATCAATTATCGACAATTGAACAAGGTTACTATCAAGAACATGTATCATCTATCCAGGATTGATGATTTATTTAATCAGCTTTAGGCTGCCAAGTGTTTCTCTAAGATAGATCTCAGATCCGGGTATCATCAGCTCAGAGTTCGGGAGAGTGACATCCCGAAGACAGCCTTCAGGACACAGTATGGTCATTATGAGTTTATAGTTATGCCTTTTGGATGAACGAATGCTCCTATAGCTTTTATGGACCTGATGAATAGGGTGTTCAAGCTATACTTGGATATGTTCATGATTTTGTTCATTGATGCCATCTTGATATACTCTCGGAGCAGGGAGGAACATCCGCTCATTTGAGAATAGTGCTTCAGACTCTCAAGGATCGTCAATTATATGACAACAAGTGCGAGTTTTGGTTGAAATCCATATCATTTTTGGGCCATGTGGTATCAAGTGAGGGTATAAAGGTAGATTATCATAAAATAGAGACGGTGAAAAATTGGCCTAGACCGGTGAATCCTTAAAATGTTTGGAGCTTCTTAGGTTTAGTCGGCTATTATCGGAGATTTATGGAAGGTTTCTCATCTATTGCATCACCTTTGACCAAATTGACCCAGAAGAAGGTGAAATTCCAATGGTCGGAGGCTTGTGAGAAGAGCTTCCAAAAGTTGAAGACCCGACTTACTTCAGCACCGGTGTTAACTCTACTGGAGGGTACCAATGGATTCGTAGTGTATTGTGATGCTTCAAGGGTCGGACATGGGTGCATATTGATGCAGCACACGAAAGTCATAGCCCATGCCTCCAAACAACTAAAAGTTCATGAAAAGAATTACCAGACCCATGATCTTAGATTGGTCGCGGTGGTATTCGCCTTGAATATATGGCGATATTATTTGTAGGGGGCCCACGTGGATTTGTTTACTGAACATATAATCTTACAATATGTGTTTACTCAGAAGGATCTCAATCATCGGCAAAGGAGGTGGTTGGAGTTATTCAAGGACTACGATATGAATGTTCTATACCATTCGGGCACGGCTAATGTAGTAGCGGACACACTTAGTAGACTCTCTATGGAGAGTGTGTCTTGTGGATTAGGGGAAGAAGGAGTTGGTGAAAAATGTGCATCAAGTCGCAATGTTAGGAGTTAGGTTCGTTGACTCAACCGATGGTGGTGTTGTTGTTCAGAATGGATTAGAATCGTCCTTGGTGACTGATGTGAAAGCTAGAAGATATGAGGACCCGATTTTTTTAAAGTTGAAGGAAGTCGTTCAAGATTAGAAGGTAGAGGTCTTCTACAAGGGGGAGATGGTGTGCTTCGGTACCAAGGTCGTCTATGTGTTCCGGATGTTGACGATTTTAGGAGTCAAATGTTGCACGAGGCTCATGGATCCTGGTATTCTGTCCATGCGGGTTCAACCAAGATGTACCATGACTTACGGGAATTCTATTGGTGGAATGGCATGAAGAAGAACATTGCAGAATTCGTAGCTAAGTGCCAAAACTGTTTGCAAGTAAATGTGAAGCATCAGAGACCGGGAGGTATGCTTCAAGATATCAGCATTCCTACTTGGAAGTGGAAAGAAATTAATATTGACTTCATTACAGGTTTACCTCATACTCGTCAATAATATGACTCCATTTGGGTTGTGGTGGACAGGTTGACCAAGACTGCTCACTTTCTACTAGTCAAAACCACGGTTTTGGTGGAGGATTATGCCAAACTATATATCCGGGAGCTAGTTCAATTGCTTGGAGTTCCCTTATCCATCATTTAAGACAGAGGTTCCCAATTTACCTGTGAGTTTTGGAGGTCATTTCAAAAAGGACTTAGTACACATGTTAAACTCAGCACAGTATTTCACTCGCAAACGGATGGTCAAGCGGAGCAGACAATTGAGACCATCACCCTCAAGGACATGTAGAGGGCATGCGTGATTGACTTTAAAGGTGGTTGGGATGATCACTTGCCCCTGATCAAGTTTTCCTAGAATAACAGCTACCATTCTAGTATTCAGATGGCCCCGTACGAGGATCTCTATGGGCGGAGATGTAGGTCGCCCATCGATTGGTTCAAAGTAGGTGAGGCAGCAATGATAGGGCTGAATTCGGTTCATGAGAGTATGGAGAAGATTTAGTTGATAAGGGACAGGTTGAAAACTGCTCAGAGTCATCAAAAGTCCCACGCCAATGTGAGAAGGAGAGAACTTGAGTTCGAGGTGGATGTCTAGGTATTTCTAAAGGTAACTCCCATGAAGGGAGTGATGCGGTTTGGGAAGAAAGGAAAACTCATCCCTTGTTATGTTGGCCCCTACCGGATTGTGAAACAGGTTGGTAAGGTGGAATAGGAATTGGAGTTGCCCTCAGAATTAGCTTTTTTGCATCCTGTTTTCCATGTGTTGCTCTGAAAGAAGTGTTTGGGTGATCCAGCTCTAGTTGTCCCGGTGGACAGTGTTGGTGTCAATGACAGCCTTAGTTATGAAGAGGTTCTGGTGGAAATACTGGATCGTTAGGTTCGAAGTCTAACGAACAAGGAAGTAGCTTCAGTTAAAGTGATATGGAGGAATTAGCATGTTGAAGGAGCTACGTGGGAGGCCGAAGCAGATATGATGGTTAGATACCCACATTTATTCTCTACCGGCTCAGTTTCAGCTTGAGGTATCAGTTTTGCTCTCAAACTCTATGTAGTTTTCATGTTCTTTTCATGTTCATTTCATGTGCCCAAGTTTATTTTATGTATGTGGATATATGTATGATTCGGGAATTCAGTTTAGCTATGTAGTTTGAATCGGAGGTAGTCATTCCATCAGTTTTCTACTTAAATGATTAGAATTTGAATATGATAATTGCATTTCTCTGCTTTTTTGTGTGTTTTCCAACATTTGAGGATGAATGTTTCGAAGGGGGAGATATTGTTATACCCCGAAAGCCTAAAGATCAGACTCGGAGTTGAAACGTAGAAAAATTAAAATCTGGCACCAGGCATCAGGATGGGTCATGAGATGACCCGTGAGAAGAGCCCAGCAGTCGTGATGTGACTTGTGGGGAGGCCCAGGGAATGAATTTGAAACTTGAGAAATGACATCCCCACGGTCATGACCACGACTCGTGGTCAGGCCCCATAAGTCGTTAGGTTAGTCGTGGGGTGGGTGAGTAAGAAAAGAGAAGGAAGATAGACAGTGTACTTGATGGGAGGACCCCATGGGTTATGGTCAGTATCACAACCCGAACGGAGGCCCAGATCGTAGACACGGGACAAGGGACCCCAAGAGACCCCAAGTCGACCCATGGAATAAGCATACAACTAACTCATTCAATAAATTGAAAAAAAAAACAATATAATCTCAGCGGAAGTCTAATTCAACATAACATCAAAATAACATCTGAAGCTAACACATACATAAGTCTCAAAAGCCTCTAATCTAGACGAGTTGATGGGACAAGCCTCCAACTAACTCAACAATACCGAAACTAGAAATACATAAAGGAAAATAATAGTCTAGTCCTCGAAGGATGAGGACTCGCCAATCCTGAACAGATACAAACTCGGGAAAGCTGACTAAGAACGGGGCTGAAGCTATGAGCCAAGTCCTGTATCATGAAACGATATAGCATAGGAAGTATGCGCTCAATACGTGGAATGTACTGAGTATGCAAGGTAAGTAAAACTGCTTAAGTAAAATAAAACTTTTAAAGCATTTCATAACATATCATAAGCTTTCAAGTCTGAGAAAAGGGGCTACATGCATTCATTCTGAAATCGTAATCTTTCATGACATGACCATGCATAGCTTTAAAACATCATGACAGACTCGAATGACTCAAGTTGAAACATAACATTTATAAGAAAATATAAACTATGAGTCAAACCTTTCTTTTAGAACATGCATGTGTAAAATAACCTCAATGAGTAATGAATATGCAAACATTGCCCTTTGAGAAAGCTCAATAATGAAATCATGCATAGACTCGAAATCATATGAAAATGAAGCTCAACATTTCCCTTGGACAAAACTCAATAATGAAATCATGAATAGACTCGAAATCATATGAAAATTAAGCTCAACATTGTCCTTTGACAAAGCTCAATAATAACACACATCTCAATTATGAATTCATGCATATGAGAAGCTTTATTTTGAAACATACCACAAGCTCAAATATAAGTGGAAGCATCTACTCCAAACCATGTGTCAAGCTTTACGTAGGAATATTTAACTCAAACATACCACAAGCTAATAATATGAAAATTTGAGAGACTTTTCTCCAAACAATGTGGTAAACTTATTTCGGAAAAAATCATCATTTTAAATCAACATGTGGGCATCGTCCAAAGTTTTATCATACTTGGATCTACTCAATTCATTTTGAAAATAATTTCATAATCATGGGTAGCTTTGGAAACATGCATTTTCATCATCAAATATCATCATTATCATACATTCATCATCATTCTCTTCTTTCATGAACTTATCATCCATGGGCATTTAATTTCATCATTTAGAAAACATACTTTGGATTGAAAACAATTTAAAAATCTGTCCAAGATTCACAATTCATCAATATAAATATGATCTAATCATACCCATGTATAGAGATTGAAAAATTATGCAATTGGGTAAAAACCCCATACTTGATCATAGGTGATTTTAATGATTTGATAGAAATTAGGCATGGGTGTGGAAGAAAACACCAACTCATAACCCTACATACCTGGAAAAAGTGGATTCTAACACTTTCTGATTGCCCAAGATGAGATCCCTTGATTTGTCTTGAAGATCCAAGAGGAATTGAGAAGTTGGAGGTGATGAACCCTAGCTCCTTCTTGGGAGTACATCTAATCTAAGCACGTTGAAGAGAGTAAGGATTTAGGCTAGGTTAATCCCTTTAATCTGACCTTACGGAAGCCCAAAAAATCGTCATTTAGGAGTTAGAAGCATAGGAGTTTATCAAAATTCCCCAAAACTAACGAAATAAAACTTGTAACTGGAAGTTACCACGACCAACAGTACGGGTCGTAGGTTGCTGGTACGACTAGTACCGAGAGTCATACCATGCCTGTTGCAACTTCATTACATCACTTATAACTTCTTACACCGAACTCCTCTTGACGCAAGGCCAGATGCGTTGGAAAGAAGACTCAAAGGGATTCAATTTGATATGTTGAATCACCCAAAAACATTTTGTACCATGAGAGCTATGATCGGTTGATATTGACCCTTATATGAACCAATACGAAAACCCAATCGAATAGAAGACTCTCAACTCAACTTCATGCTAGACGTTCCTTAAGACCTTAATTTGCATCCAATGCAATTCTTACACTTTGGAATTAATCTTAACACCTTTCTTCCACAAATTCATTGGGTTTGGGTCTGTCCACATACTTAGAAGGGTTCCTAACTTAGCCTGAAAATCCGAGGCATTATAATATATCAACTCACGCCTGAACCAAATATTCACTCCATGATATTATGACTCATACCATGATTCGTACCACCAACCTATGGTTTCCTCCAGTGACTAATGATTCCATTCTTCCCCAAGTCTCTAAATATTTCCAAGACTCGTACCATGATCCGTAACTCCATTGTACGAGTCGTACTATTCCCCATACAATCATTCACATGATAACTCCAAAGACTTGATACGACTTCTGACCACGGATTGTACCCACATACTACGGCTCGTAGTGGGAACTCGTGGTTAGAAATAACTTAACTGATTTGGACCATGGGTCTTCCTACGACCAATACTATCAACCTACGACTCATAGGTTGAGTCGTGTTGAAATAAAAAATTTTCCAACTTTTCCTGCTTAAGGTATTAAAATATTTCCCCTTTGGGAACATTCGTCCTCGAATATGGGTTAAGCATACTGAAGAATTGGGAAAAGAACTGTCATTCTAAATACTGAACATCTGAAGTTGAAAACTGATAGAGCAATTTACTCCGGGCTAATACACATGATAGAACTGAATTCATGAGACTTACATACATGCTAAAACATGAATGGAACTGTTATGAATGACTTGACATATAACTGAATAGAGTTCTAAGAATGAAATTTATACCTCCAGCTAGAACTGGGCTAGTAGGAGAAGACACCGGTATTTAGCCATCATATCTTCTTCGGCTTCCCACATAGCTATCTCAACAAGCTGATTCATCCAAAAGACTTTGACCGAGGCTACTTCCTTGTTCCTCAACTTACGAACCTGATGATCAAGGATTTCAACTGGTACCTCCTCATAGATAAGGTTGTGCTTCCCCCTAACTTCCTCTACCGGAACCACTAAAGATGGATCTTTGATGCATTTCTTCAGCAAGGACACATGAAACACCGGATGCACCGAAATTAACTCCCCTGGTAGCTCCAACTCATCGGTCACCTTGCCAACACGTATCACAACCCTATATGGCCCAACATACTGGGGACTAAGCTTCCCCTTCTTTCCAAACCCTCAAAGAATACAGAAATCTCTACTTGCCTCAAAATGAAGCTCAAGCATCAAATTATAAATTTTCCCTTCCGTAACCATTCCGAATGATCAAAATCTGGTCAAATACATATTCTACCTAAGAAAATAAAATCATGGACACCCATATCAATATACTTCTACCCGGGCCAAAAGTCAACCCAAAAGTCAACCCCATGCCAGTAAAGGAAAATTTGGAATTTTATTTGAAAATCATGTTACCCATAATGTAAAGAACCCAAATATGAAATTTCATCCAAAACAGAGCTCAAGTCATCTTTGAGTTCATCAAAATACGGTCTCTTAACTATAGACCCAAAATCCTCAACTTTCCTTCAATAAATTCACAACAAAAATGAAAATGAACTGAAGAAATCATGGAGAAATACCAAAATAAGGATTAGATACTTACCCCCTTATTAAATAGAGAAGAATGCCACAATAATCACTCAATTCCGAACTCTAGAACTCCAAATATACTCAAAATACAAAATAAACACAGTCTGTGCAAAAATACACTGCTCAGGTATTTATATAGGGCTGCACCAGTAACTTTAATTTTTACTAAAATTGCAATAACTTCATCATACGAACTCAAAATGTGACGATTCTTTTTCCTATAGTTCCCAATTAGTTATATGGACCTAGTTGTTCAATCAGAACTCCATTTTGTGCTCGTTTTCTCAGTCAGACATCATCTTTTCTCATTCAAGCATTATTTCATCTTTTGTAATAAAACCCGATCTTGACTTATAGAAAATGCACCAAACATTTCAGATAATTCCTATAATTCATGCTAAAAATTTTGAATGTCCCAGAATAATTTTTCGATCTCAAAAACTAAAAATGAACCTCTACATTGTCACATTTTATGCTTAAAATCATGCTAAACACACAAAATGTTCAAATCCTCTCAAAACTCATCTGGAATCCTCCGGTCACAAACCAAATATGCAATTCAATCATAAAACACATTCTAGACCAATTGGAATCATCAAATCACTAATATGAGGTTGTTTTGATCGAAAGTTGACCATGGTCAAACTTAGCTTCCTTAAAGCACATAAATCCAACCAAAGGTTCAAATCACTCCCGAACACCTCGCGATCCATGTAAACTACCCAACTAAGTCATAAATCACCATCCGAAACTAACAGAACTTCCATAACCCTAATTTGAGCTCGTTAACCTAAAATGGTGACTTTAGTCAAACCTCTTGAACTTCAAACTTTCTAAAAACCGAAAATCTTGTCCAATCTTCATTGGATCATCTTGGAAATTGCGTCATCCATCTCCGCAAGTCATAAGTAGAAAATATGTATACAGAAAGGTTCAAACCAGGGAAATGGGTCAAAAATCACAAAATTAACCTTTTGGTTGTTACACTTCCAAGCTTGGCTAATAACTACGCTTCTTGAACTTCTACATAAACGAAACTTATGGTAGGGATAGGGAGTTTTCCTGAACATACACCTTTTAACCATCATTTCCACCATGGGGAAACAGTCATAGGGCTTAGAGTAAGGAAATTATGAGCATGAATCATTCAATAAATTTAAGCTGGGCATATACTTGATATGACACGATTTTATGAGCCTATGAGGCAAATCTTAAGGACTAAGTCCATAGAGTTGAGCATGCTGAGAGACATGAGTTTACATACATAACAAGGAACATGACATGAAGTTGAGATTTATGGAATCATGGAACAAGACTGGAATCACCATTTGAAGTAGTTACTTATCATTCTATGAATCTGAGTACGAATACATGTAAGGAGTACTTCGAACTTAGACATGGGCATAACATGTTCACGTACGGCATAAGTAGAGTACCGCATAGACTGAAGTACAGAAGGACACATGAATAAGAGTGGATCAATCTCCCATAGTTACAGATCCTGGACCTTCACACTTGAAACTCAAGGCATTACCTGGTCCTTCACCTTATAATCTCCCCCTTAGCTTAATGGTCATCATTCTAAGGATTGGTCCCCTTTTTAAGGCTAGACAGAAATCACTATCTCTTGACTTCCCATTTGCCTCTAAGGCTATCATGGAAGGCTTCATACTTCTCCAACCGTACTCCCCCACTCTTTTGGTTCCTTACTTTAAGTTCACGAATTCTTCTGCCTCAGTTTTTCTTAACTCCTGCAGGGAGAAATAACTCGAGAGCGCCTCTTATTCCACTGACTAGCGTTATTCCTTGGAGTGTAAATACACGATTTAGAAGGATAGAAAGATATTTCAGCGCACGACATAGATCATGAAAGAAGGAAACCTTTCCTAAAAGTGTCATAGCCCCTTTGTCATAAGTTTGGCGCACTTCACACCCATGAAAAAGCCTCTACTTAACACAGCTTTCAGACACTGTAGGACACTTCAAACCTATTTCTCTAATACCAAGTTTTTCACGAACTGAACAGAGGCTCGGATCGTAGACATGGGATAAGGGACCCCGAGAGATGCGAAAGTGAAGATAAAAAACAAGAATCGATCGTTTAAGTATTACAAAACCAAGTCGACCCATGGCATAAGAATACAAATAAACTGAAGAAAACATCAATATAATCTCAGCGAAAGTCTAATTGAACATCACATCAGAACATCATTCTTTGCTAACTCATACATAAGCATGAAAAGCCTCTAATATGGACGAGTTGATAGGACAAGACCCCAACTAACTCAACAATACTGAAACTGGAAATACATAAAGGAAAATGATAGTATAGTCCTTGAAAGATGAGGATTCACCAATACTGAACAAATACAAACTCTGGAAAGCTAACTAAGAATGGGGCTGAAGCTACAAGCTGGGTCCTGTATCATGAAACGATATAACATAAGAATTATGCGGTCGATACGTTGAATGTACTGAGTATGAAAGGTAAGTAAAACCGCTTAAGTAAAATAAAACATTTAAAACATTTCATAACATATCATAAGCTTTCAAGTCTGATAAGAGGGGCAACATGCATTCATAATAAAATCATAATCTTTCATGACATGACAATTCAAAGCTTTAAAACATCATGACTGAATCGAATGACTCAAAGCTGAAACATAATATTTATAAGATAAGCTGAACAATGAATCAAACCTTGCTTTTAGAACATGCATGTGTAAAATAACCTCCATGAGTAATGAATATGCAAATCTGATTCATATAGACAGTGGGAGACTCATCACTTAACCGACATACCACGATAGAGCTTACGTGGTCCCAACATTACATTCAAGTGGGTAGAGATGTCCATAACCTTTCAAGGGCTATGGATGATACCATGATATCTATATCCAGCTCAAGGGCCAATAGGGTCAGGGATAGCTCACAAGGGAGGTCCCGATAATATAATAGTATCAACCTACATTGGGGCGTAGTTCTGGGGCATAGGGTGATCGAACCTTAAACCGATCAGTGCTAGACTCTTCATCCAAAAACATGCAATGCTCTAAATTTTGTATAATGAAGCTCAACATTCTCCATTGAAGAAGATCAACATTGTCTATTGACGAAGTTCAAGATGAAATCATGCATAACTTAACATCGTATGAAACGAAGCTCAACATTGTCTATTGACTCAAAGGTCTTTAATTTGATATGATGAATCACTGAAAAACATTTTGTAACATGAGAGGTATGATCTGTTGAAGTTGACCCTTATACGAACCAATACCAAAACCTAATCGGCAAGAAAGCTCTCAACTCAACTTTATGCTAGAGGTTCCTTAAGACCTTAATTTCCATCCAATGCAATTCTTACACTTTGGAATTAATCTTAACACCTTGCTTCCATTAATTCATTGGGTTTGGGTCGGTCCACATACCTAGAAGCGTTCCTAAGTTAGCCCAAAAGGCTGAGGCATTATAATATATCAACTCATGACTGAACCAATGATTCACACCATCATATTATGACTCGTACCATGAGTCATACCACCAACCAATGGTTTCCTCCAGTGACTAATGAGTCCATTCTTCCCCAACTCTCTGAATATTTCCACGACTCGTACCATGATCTGTAACTCCATCCTATGAGTCGTACTATTACCCGTACAATCATTCGCATGATAACTCCAAAGACTTTCTACAACTTTTTACCATGGGTCGTACGCACATACTACGGCTCATAGTGGGGACTTGTGGTTGGGAAATAACTTAACTAATCTGGACCATGGGTGTTCCTACGACCGGTGCTACCAACTTATGACTCGTAGGTTGAGTCGTAACGAAGTAAATTTTTTTCCAACTTTTCCTGCTTATCACACTTCAAATATCAAGTCTAGTCTTAGAAACTTTTGGGGTACTACAATCAGTCCCCACGATTCGTGGGAACAGTCGTGGACAAGTAGGGAATGATTTTGTTGAAGCTAAGGTAGTGCACTTCACGGATGGTCACCAGGTCACGAGTCATCACATATTAAGTATGGGCCCAGGAGACCTGTTGAGCAGTGTACTCCACGGATCAAACCATGAATCGTTGCTAGAGGGGACGAATCGTTAGGTCCCTCGTTGGGACAACCTGGCAGTTATTTTGTACATATTTAGTAAGAGTTATTTTGTAATTCCTAAGCTTAAAGGCCTAAACTACATTGTTTTGAGTTATTAATATTGACTTTTAAAGGGTTAAGTTCATTTTAGGACTTATTCGTTCATGCATGCAAGGTAGAAGGTAAGAGAGGGTGATCAAGCTTAGAGTTCCTCAATTCCTCTTCAATTTCCTATTGGGCATTTAAAGAAGTGTAAGAATCAGCTACCAATAGGTATGTAGGGTTATGAATGGGTGGTTTCTTTCATACCCATGCCTAATCCCTCTCTAAATCATGAGATTTCTATGTCTAATCTATGGGGTTTTAACCCAAATGCATGAATCTCCTGTTTCTTTACATGGGTATGATTTAATTATGTTTCTACTATTGAATTATGAAGCATGGGTAATTTTTACAATGTTTTCAATTAAAAATTATGTTTCTAGTTTTATGAATTAAAAAGCCCATTGATAAGAAGTTCATGAAGGCTGAGATTTGTGATAAATGTATGATGATGATGAGATATTATGATTAAAAGCATGTTTTAAAGCTACCCATGTTTACAAATCTATTTTGGATGTGAATTGAGTATTTATAAGTATGATAAAGCTTTGGGCCATGCCCACATGTCTAAATATGAAGTATGATTTCCCGAACTAAGCTCACCACATGGTTTTGGAGCGAAGACTCCCAATTATATTTTCAGCTTGCGGTATGTTTTGAGCTAAAGCTTCTCATATGCATGATTTCATATTTGAGATGTATTTGATTATTGAGCTTCATCAATAGACGATGTTGAGCTTCGTTATAAAATGATGTATAACATATGCAGGTTTTTATGTATAGTGTCTTGCACCAAGTAGGCTAAGGGTCGATCAC
The DNA here is from genome assembly GCA_018107945.1 of Datura stramonium. Taxonomy (NCBI): domain Eukaryota; kingdom Viridiplantae; phylum Streptophyta; class Magnoliopsida; order Solanales; family Solanaceae; genus Datura; species Datura stramonium. Next base: position 791,579 of record JACEIK010000011.1, on the reverse strand, counting down.
CCTATGTCTCAGAACTACACGCCAACGTAGGTTTATACTACTATTATATATTACTTTGGGACCTCCCTTGTGAGCTATCCCCTGCCCTTATCGGGCCATGAGCTTGATATCGATATATCATTATCATTTTTTATCATATGTTCTTTTTTTTCTCTCTAATCTATCTAGTTCCTTCTTGTACAATCATCTAATGAAGTCTCATCAAATATCATAGTATTGTCTCTAGCCCTGGCAAGTCTTTCGACGGCTCTACCTACTTCAGTGTGATAGTTGGGACCACATAAGCTCTATCGTGGTATGTCGGTTAGATGACGAGTCTCCCATTGTTCTTCATGATTTCAGATATGCATATTCATTACTCATGAGATTTATATATATGCATGTTCTAAAGCAGGTTTGTCTCAATGTTCAACTTTACTTATAAATTTTACAATTCAGCTTTGAGTCAATCGATTCAGTTATGATGTTATGAAGTTATGTTATGCTATGTTATGAAGAGATCATGATTTCACAAAGAATGCATGCAAGCCCTACTCTCAGATTCTTAATGTTATTGTTTTACTTAATGCATTGTCTTTAAATGATTTTACTTACTTAAGTGGTTTTACTTACCTTACATACTCAGTACATTCACGTACTAACCGCATACTCTATGTTGTATCGTTTCATGATATAGGACCCGACTCTCAGGTTCAGCCCCATTCATAGTCCATCTTTTGAGATAGCTTTGTACGTTGTTGGTGAGTCCTAATCTCCCGAGGACTAGACTATTCAGATTACCTATATGTATTTTATTTTTAGTTTTGTTGAGTTAGTTTGCGTCTTTTCCCTTCAACTAATCATGTTTAGAGGCTTTTCAGACATATTGTTGTATTCAGCTTCAGATTGTGTATTCCAATGTTATATTTTATTTAGACTTCCTGTATGATTATCGTGTTGATTCTTCTATTTTATTGATCAAGTTAAATATATGCTTATGACATGGGTCGACATAGGGTTTTTCCGGGATCCTTGTACTGTGTTACTATCCGGGCCTTCGTTCGAGTCGTGAAAGCCACGTTTCTGTCCCTTATTCATCTATGATTGGTGAGTCCTCATCATCCGAGGACAATAGTTTTGGTTATGCTTTTCGTAGCCATTTCAATTGTTAGATTTTGTAAAGCTAGTTGGGAACTTATTCCTTTATCTCTCCATATATTTTAGAGGCTTTTAGACTATTAGGTTTAGATGTTAAGTGAGTTAGGTTATATTGTTGTAGTTTAACCTTTCATGATGCTTTAGACTTATTCAGTTTTATGATATGTCTAGTTTTATGATATGTCTTGCTTTTAGATGTCAGTCAGTTGTTATGTGTTATGATGTCATTCATGTGCCATGGCTTATCTTGGAGCCATACCACAAAGGTCTTGTGTAACGTCCAGGGTCTCGCCTCAAGTCATGACAAATATGGTTGTCACGACCAGAACATAGGCCCAGAACGAGACACTGGACAAGGAACCCCTAGAGGCTCCAAGTCAACCCATGGCATGTACGTGATATCTAAAACTCAACATAAATAAGCAGAAGTCTAACATACATAATAACAGAAGTCTGCATACATATCAAGTTAATACTAAACGATAAATAACAAGTTGATTTCTACATAATGTCTGAATAGCCTCTAACATAACTGATGAGGTTATGGGACAACATCCCCAACTAGTGATCTTGGGCAGAATTGCATGCCCAAGTGATACTCGAATGCTTCATTTTGACTTGTTTATATATTGTTATGTGTACATTCTCATGTGATTTTGAGTTAAATGTGAATTTATACTAACCAACATGATTAGTGTTGTTTTGCAGGTAAAAGAAAATTTTGGAAGCTAATATATATGTTGGTGAAGAGCGGGAATG
>JACEIK010000011.1:759640-770909 GCA_018107945.1 Datura stramonium | reverse complement strand
TTTTACCCCAGTATGGTACACCAGCTGGAGATATTTCTATTTTATCCCGGTATGGTACACCAGCTGGAGGCATTTTTATATGGATTTTATGGTCAGCTGGCCGCCAGCATTATAGTTATAGTTTTTCTTATGCATTACTTGGTTGCATTTGCACTTGAGTATTGACTTAATGTCAAGTTTCAGTTTTCAGGATTCCAGGTTGTTACTATTCCTTTTTTATGGCTCTGTTGTCATTGCTATCTTATATATTTAAATTTTTCAGCCTTACCTACCAATACATTTCATTCATACCGACGTCCCTTCGCTTGGGGACCTGTGATCGTGCCGCAGGTGCAAATAGAGGTCGGGATTGCCAGTTGCAGTAGCAGTTCTTGAGATTTGTTGGATGTGTTTGTATGCTCCTTTCTATCTGGAGCTAAGATCTGGTTTTGTTTCAGTTAGAGTTTTGAGATGCATTTATGGGTAGGTCGAAGCCCTGTTCTGACCATCAGTTAGTTTACTCTTTAGAGGCTTTGTGGACTTAGTGTGTGTAGTGTTATTCAGTTTGTGGCCTTGTCGACTTTTTGTTGTTTTGTTTAGCACACTCATAGCCTTGTTTTCATTTCAGTTTTTTACCCTGTATTGTTGAGACTGGTTCTAGTTTGTACTCTAGTTGATTGTAACAGGTGGACTGGATGACCTAAGTATTACAGTTACAGATGTCATATTGTCGGCTTTCCAGTCAGTTAGGTATCGGGAGCTAGTCGCACCCTCCCCCAGTTTTAGGGCATGACAGAATCAGTCATTTGGACGAACCTATGTTATCCATTCTACAATCTAAATATTTAGATAGATCGCAAATATAATACCTGAAGTAGTTATTAATCCACGGGGAACCTCTCCCAAGTTAATTGCATAATTTTGACTACAACTTCAATTTATAATACTCTTACTCAATTACTTCATTGAAAACCCCCAATTAGGAAATAATTTCTCTAAAAGCGTAAATACTAGACTATTCTACATCCTGACTATATTCCCGGTGGGATCGACCCCAACATTTGTTGGGTTCTTTATTGACAACGTCCGCATCATACTTTTATAGGAGTGTGATTTGAATTTTATTACATACTTATTTTGTGAATGAAAAGCCAAACAAAGAATGTATAATTCATGACAAGAGAATGCTGATATTAAATTTCACGTGTCCCTTTCCTCTCAAAAATTCATTTTGCAAAATTTTTGTTGCACCGGCAAAAATCAGTGCAACAAGGACTCAAAAAGATAAGCTAAACTTATCCTGAACCGCAAAATAGTCATTGAGAAATAGAAAAAGAGGCACACCCCACCCCCAACTAAAATGTGGACAATGTCCAAAATGTACAAATAAAGGATAAATAGAGTAAAAACACCCTAAACCACTTAGTCATCCACATCATCACCAACCTCAACCTCACCAAAATCAGCTCCATTTTCTGCCTCAACATCATTCCCCAAGTCTCCAGGCAAGTCATCAATAGGGCCTCGAGCTCTGTGTGGGGCGGCCATAACTTCATTTAAGAAGCTTATATCTGGACTATATAGGGAGGCCCTACCCTTCAACTCTCTCACATCCTCTTTGAGAGAAGATACTGATCCCTCAACCACGTCGACTCGGGAACACTACTTGTTCAAGTTGTCAAACACATCCTTCATTGCTTCGACTCTGGATGAGGGCTGGTATATTCATAGCCAATTTTGTAAATTGATTTTCATGTGAGTGGGTCAGTGTAATACCCAGGAAGTCCCTAAGATTAGACCCGAGGGTTGAACCAGAGAAAACAGAAGTATGCACTTTTGCACCAGAACGACTCGTGGTACAAGTCATGAGACCAAGTAATGGGTCGTAGGAGGAGTCATGGTGTGTGGTTTCCACTCGTGGACAACGTCGTGGGGAGGTGTGGGGATGACTGACTTTGGAATACATGAGTCATGCTACGACTCATTATCAGAGATGATGAGTTGTGAGAAGGGTCGTAAGTTGGGGAAAATTATGTGCAAGGAGGAGAAGTCACGAGTGATTTTACAACCCATTGTAGGAAACCACAAGTCGTGGGATAAAGTTGTGGAAAGTTTTAGAGGAAAAAGGTTAGCATTTGAGACTCAGGGACAACAAGTGACCTCACGACTCGTGGTGTCTTGTAATGATTCATGAGATGGACCTGTGGTGAGGTTCCAGGAAGGTTACCAGGTGACCAGTGGTGACCACGATTTGTTACTTCATGGTATGACTCGTGGTTAGGCCCGTGGTAATTGGCAATTGTATTTTTCCTGTTAAGTTAGTAAGGGTAAATTTGTAATTCCTAAGCCGCTAAGTACTAAACTACGTAATTTTAAGCTTAGTTAGAAGGGTCTAATGGGGTATTAACCTATCCTAAGCTATTCTATTCCATGCATGAAAGTTTAGCGTGTTCCATTGGAAAGCAAGCTTGACAATTCCCCAATTCCTTTGGGATTTCATGGGAGAGTGTAAGCTCAGATTATCCAGGTATGTAGGTTTGTGAATGAGAGTTCCACTTCATTCTCATTCCCCAGTTTCTCTCTATATTTATGAATTCAAGTATTAGAGTAAATTTGATGATCTTATGGGGTTTTAATCACAAATTCATGAAATTCTCTTTGATTTGATTATGGGTCAATTATCTTTATGTTCTAAATGTTCTGTTAAGATCCATGGGCATATTTTATATTTAAATTTATTATAATTATTTATGGTTTCAAATCCTTGTTAGTCTATGCCCAATTCTGCGAAGTTTCATGAAAAGTCCAGTTATGATTCTATTATGATTTTGATCTTCCTAAGCCTAAATTATGATCTATGATTATGATATGATTTCTATTCTACTATTCTTCATGGATTTATGAATCTCAAGTATATGAATTTTCACAAATATGCATGCTATTCATGATTTATGAATTTATGACTTTTGGCCAACTCACGGGACCTTATTCATGGCTAGTCATGTATTTCAAGTATGATCAAGTATGTTATGATTTATTTTTCCATGAACTTCATGAATGATTTCACGATTACGATATAAGCCTCATGTGCATGTTTTTGAGAGCAGTGTCTAGAACCGAGTAGACCCGATGTGCAGATAAACCCCGTGGTCTAAAATCTATGTGCCACCATACGTATATGTATTCATGGATCCCCCTTGTTATATCACATCATGCATATCCCTTGTCTAGCAAGCCTGGGATGTCTCTGCCCCTATGAGCGAGATAGTTGGGGCATCATGTAAGCTCTCTCATGATGTTCTCGGTTAAGACGAGTTGTCCCATTCTTCCTCATGATTTATGCATTTTCATGTATATGTTACTTTTTCTCAAGTTATGCTTTTATAAGGTTTCTCTTATGACTATGTTTATAACTAGATTATGAATGGTTTGAAAACCTTGAGCCCTCATGTTTATATTATTATATTATCTTCATGTTCATACTATCCTACTCTTATGAACTCTTATATATTTTAACTGTGCGATTTACTTACCTTGCATACTCAGTACATTCCAAGTACTGACCACATATTCTATGTTGTATCGTTTCGTGATACAGGTCTGAGGGATCAGTTTCAGTTGGACCATTAGTCATGCTTTCCCTCCAGTCCTGTTTAGCCAGTGGTGGTGAGTCCTTATCCTTCGAGGACATCCAGATTGATCATTGTTATGCTATTTCAGTTACAGACTTTTGTCGAGCTAGTTTAGGATGTTTTTCCATCAGCTCATCAGTTATGTTAGAGGCTTTTCTGACAATATGACGAATATAAGCTTGTCAGTGTTGACTTTGTTTTAGATTGATATGTATGCAGACTTTCGTTTACACATTTTGTTTTATAAGTTTCTGCTTGTTGTATGCTCTTAGCCGCTATGTTCATGCCATGTGTCGACTTGGAGCTCTCAGGGTTCCTTGTCCCGTGTGTCTATCCGTGCCTATGTTCGGGTCATGACAAACTTTGTATCAAAGCATTAGGTTTTGAAATGTCCTAGTCTCACGCCCCATATTGGGAGGCATGACTGACACTTAATGCCATACTGGGATCTAAACTGCCCTGACTGGGTTATGCACCTATGGTGCATGCCTACTCCTCAAATCAAGAAAACAACAAGCTATATCTCAGTTGTAAACACAGCCTCCGACCGACCAGGATACATAGCGACCTGTAAAAGAAAACAACCAACCAACAACACGCAACAAAGGGATCCTATGCGGACTGACGAGACCACCATGCTTTCTAGTTATAGCCGAATGAAAATAGATAGTCATAACTATTCCATAGCCGACAAGGCTGTTAACTAAAAGCTAAACTAGGCCCCACATGGCCATCACAAAAAATAAACATACATAGGCCTCACACAGCCAACAACAAAAACCAACAACTGAGAATATGTATCCTGTAAGCCTCTAAGAGTGGAATAATGAACGGGATAGGGCCCAGACCTACCCATAAACTATACAATAAAAGAACAAACCTTCTAACTATCAACCTAAGAGAAAAGGAGCTGATTAGACTTCTCACTTGGCTGATGACTAGGGAGGTTATGAACCGCGCCTACCCGCAAATTAAGGAAAGTACTGCAGCGCCCCAAAGATGAGCGCAAGTACAATATGTACCGAATATGTAAAGTAGTAAAATAATAACTAAATGAGAGCTGATAAAGCTGAAGTAATTAAGGAGAAGGGTAAGAATTCAACCTGAGTAATCTCACAATATAGAAAATATAACTAACAGGTTCATGCACAAACAAGAACCTACTGGGTCCCTATAATCCTAGAAGGTACAAACAACACAGAATAACCTACATGGGCTCCGATAAGCCCCGAAAAGTATAAATAAGGGTTCATAAGCATACTATAACTCAGGATTACTAATCCTCGAAGTTATATCTGAGCCTGATAGGCTCCTGTAGCTGTGTCCGTGTCTGAGCCGTTTGGGCTCCTGTAACTGCACCCCGAGCCTTCGCTCGTCTAAAGTTCATGGTGCCATTGTGGCATAGAGGAGTTTGGGGGTAACTAGACCTTAATACGGCCCTCACGGTCTCAATCTGGTCCCTTCGGACATCATTTTGCTCTTGCGAGCGTATGGGCATCTCAATACGGCCCTCATGGCTTCCATCTGGTCCCTGCGGACATCATATTATATTTTCGAGCATTCGAGTAACTATACACGGCCCTCACGGCCTCTATGTGGTCCCTTCAGACATATATCGTTCCTATGAGACCAACCCTATAGGCAACAAAACATCCAACAACCCAACCATCGTATGTAGAAACTAAGCTAACTAGGGTTAACTCTAACGAGGGTTACTATGTCATTATTGTCGTCTAAACTCTATTTGTAGCAGCTGACCACAAGAGGCTTACTCTGGAGTACTACAAATAAACAGGCCGTACTAGCTTTAAGAGAAATATAACTTGCCGAAAAGGTTAAATTTTTGGGGTGTAACAACACCCATGCCTAATCCCTCTCTAAATTATGAAATCCTATGTCTAATCTATGAGGTTTCAACCAAAATGCATGAATCTTTTATTTTTATACAAGGGTATGATTTGATTACGATTCTATTATTGAATTATGAACAATGGGAAATTTTTATAATGTTTTAAATTAAAAATCATGTTTCAAGTTTATTTAATTAAATTCCATGATGAAGGGAGTATTTACGCACTTCATAGACATATTTTTGCCCGTACTTTACTATTCTTTGTGAATGAATTATATGTGTTTGCACGTGCTTATGTTATATATTTGTGAAATTAGCTAACTCATGTGATTAGATGTTTCCAAGGCTAAAAGTTATGGATTTTGATGTGTTTGAGACATTTGTATTGAAGTTGAATAAGAAGGATTGAACTAAGCAAGAAGACGGGGAAAAAAAAATGGCACACTACCACGTGCGAGGCACTAGGCCATTGGCGCTACAGGCCATGAGAGGAAGAAGAAAAACTGGCGCTACAGGCCGTGCGATGCACAGCACATCCAGCGTTATGCCGTCCTAGCGCTAAAGCAGGCACGCAGCAGCCCGCTTCCCAACTAACTATGTCATGCGCGAGGCACTTGTCCTTGAGGTGCTATGGCATGTGCGAGGCAGCCTTCTCCTGGCGCAATAGAGCGTGTGACGCAGCCCAAGTGCAGTGCGTTGGCATGGGCAACGCGGCAAGGGTTCACACGGACAAAAATTCAACTCCTACTTCAACTAGGAAAAAGAGCTTTATATCCCAAATCAAATCTGTAAAGGAACAAGGAAAAAATAAATCTACTACTATAAATACCCTTTTATTTTCATGTAATAGACAAGTTTGAATGTCTTCAAGTTTTAAGTTTTATGTTTGGAAGTCTTCAAGTAGGATTAGAGTTTTAAAATTCAAGTGTTTAGATTCATGTTTTGTGTCTTACATTTTGAACTTTGAGATGATTGTTGAATATTTTTTCTGAATTTTTCGCATTAATCAAGTGAAGGTTCTTCCGATCATTGTTGTAAGTATTATTTTGTGCTTTTGTCTATGAATGCAATTAATTTACTTATGAACATGATAGGCTAAAACTTCCACAACTAGGGTTGTGTCACGAACCGAGTTCACGCCCTAGTCGTAACATGGGACAAGGAACCCCGAAAGGCTCCAAATCGACCTATGGCGTAATCATAGCATACACTTAACATCAGACATGACTAACAACATAAATAAGCGGGAGCTAATATCAAGAATTTAATATAAACCATAAGGATAATTTAACAACACTTAGATAGAACGCTAAATCTATTTAGACGAGTCTGAAAGCCTTCTATTAGACAGATGAGTTGCTGGGAAAAGCCCCCAGCTAACTCCCAAAGTCTAACAACTGAAGTATAGTAAAACTAAGAACATAAGACATGTTCTCGGAAGATGAGGACTCACCACTAGTAGCTGGGAGAGAGAAGCGTATCTAGCCACGCGGCGAAACCTACAGACCTGAATCTATATCATGAAACGATATAGCAAAGAGGTATGCGGTCAGTACTTGGAATGTACTGAGTATGCAGGAAGCGTAATTAACTAACTCATAAACATATACAAAAAGGAATTATATAAAAACATAATAATAGTAATTAAATGAAATGAGATACGTCAACCTTATATGAGATTCACATATTCATATCAAAATAATCACCGACTATCAAAGGGAAACATTCTTACTAACGAGAATCCCCGACTGCCAAATGGAGAAAATGCTCTGATATAGAGAGTTACTGACTGGCTAGGAATGTTAGTCCCGACCGACTAAGGATAAACATGCACGACTAGTAGCTAGGGATGTGAGTCCCGACTGACTAGGGAACTACTCTTGCTAATCCCGACTGACTAGAGAAACATTCTTGCTAACGAGAATCCCGACTGAGTAAGGAAACATTCTTTCTAATGCGAATCTCGACTAACTAGGGAACATTCTTGCTAACGAGAATCCCGACTGACTAGGGAAACGTTCGTGCTAATGAGAATCCCATATATTCACCTTGCACATTATACTATCATGACATTCCAAACTCCGAATTCATCTCATTCAACATGTAGAATAAGGTCATGCATGATTAATAGATCCCACTCATACTTTATCAAAGATGCATGGCTTCATTTATTTCAAAACATACCACAAGCTAACGTTTATAAAATTTGGGAGACTTCGCTCCAAACAACGTGGTAAGCTTATTTCAAGAAAATCATTATTTTAAATCAACATGTGGGCATTACCCAAAGCTTCTTCACACTTGGATCTAATCAATTTATTTTGAAAACAACGACATAATCATGGGTAGTTGTAGAAACATGGTTTTCATCATTAACCTCATCATCATCTCACATTTATCATCAATCACTTCTTTTAAGAAATTTTCATCCATGGGCGTTTTAGATTCAAAAATTTGGAAAACAATTTTATTGAGGAAAAACAATTTAGAATCCGCCGAAGCTTCATGATCCATCAATATAAATACAATCTAATCATACCCAGTCAGTTAAATTGAAAACATGGTGATAATACATAATTTACTTTCAATTGCTTAAGCCCAAAAACTCCAACTCGTTCCAACATAGTAATAAATGTCATAATCGGGTCATTAAGGTTAATCATACAATATTTCCACAATTCCATCATGTTCATGAATTACTACGGTTAGACCCCGTAAGTTTCTAATTTTTAGACGGCCTATTTGTACGTTGGTTAAGAGTTTTAACATATAATACGTACGAGAAAGGGCCCGAGGAAAGGTCGAATGAGCACGAAGTCGGGACCGCGCGGGAGGAGGTTGGGCCAGCTGCCCAAAGGTGCAGCGTGGCACGAACCATGCCCTCCGAGATCAGCTCTGTGGCACGCCTATAAGTTTGCGCGATAGGGCCCGTGCCACTGACCCTTGTCCACCGCCTGAAGTATATATAAGGCCTCCCTTTGATTTTATGTTATTTTCAAGATATATGTCGGAAGAAGAGAGAAACTACGAGAAATTAAATAAATCTCCTCCGTTTATGCTATGAAATGCTGCCCGAATTCAAAGTAACTTCGGGTATCGATGTATAAGGTTGCAGAGAGCATTACTACGGAGTTATTTTCATGAAACTCGCCCCGCGAATCGTAACCCCTCCAAGCTAAAGTTGTTGGAATTACTCCAAACTAGTGTAAATACGATCAAAGGCTTAAAGTAAGCATTTCTCCCTTCTGGACATTCGAGAAATTACCGATTTTTGAATGTGTTCCATCAAGTTGAAATTTAGTTAATATTTATATACAAAGTTATCATTTTCTCCGAATTTAGTACTGAAACTAGTCATTTTCCCCCAGTAATACGATTGCAGTTGAGAAGAGCAATTGAATACGAGCTGAAACTTGTCAGTTAATCAGTAATTGGCAAGCGAGGTATGTTAAGGTAGTTTCTTTCGGCAAGTTAGTTTTCTTAGCATGATAATTAAGTTGAATCCCAGTATGAGTACAAGAATCATGTCTATTATGATTAGTTGTTGTTATTAGCTGAAATCCGTATTCCATATTAGTTTGGGAAGGATTATGCCTATATAGCCTTTATGACTGACCCCAGGGTTATTAGCTGTGCCAATGCCTATCAGGGGAGAGATGACGTCATTCTACGGAGTGGTATGCCCTCCTCCAGGGATGAAGATGGGGTCCTAGGTCCTCATATGCTGTGGTTGGATTGAGACACCCCCGTCAAGCCTGGTGCCCGGGGTGCAGATATCAGGAGTCCTATGGACTCATACACAACTACAGTCAGGGGCCGAGCTGGCTCAATTGCAGACCTAAGGGGCCGGTAAGACAGCTATATCTACCAGTTGACCCAGTACGACATTGATAGGGGTATATAGATTGAAGTGTACTCACCAGGGATTATGGGTGCCCCAGGCGGGTTATTCTGTGCTAGTTGTACCTTCCGGCTTATGGGGGTCAGGTAAGGTTTTTGTTTTCTTTAGTTATTAATAAAATTAGATAGTAAGAAACTCTATTACTCAGGTATGATCTATACCCCCTTCATTTTAGTAATTTCAATTCTATCTATTTATTTCAGTCATTTACAGTTATTGCTTTACATATTCAGTACATATTGTACTGACACCCTTTCTAGGGCGCTGCATTATTGCCTGCAGGTACGGATCGATGAGGAGTAGGTCCCTCGTAGCTTTTAGCCAGCATCACTAGAGAAGTTAGCTCCTTTCTTCCATAGCTTGTAGATAGAAGGTTTACTTCTTTTGATAGTACAGTTTATGGGTAGGTCGGGGCCTTGTCCCGACCATCATCTTACTCCCAGAGGCTTGCAGATTATTTCTTTTTCTCTGTGGTTTGTTGTTATTTGCCGTGTGGAGCCTATACGTGCTTTAGTTTACCTGTTGGTCATGTGGGGCCCATATGTTCTTTAGTTTACATGTTGGCCATGTGGGGCCTTGTATAGCTGACAGATTAGCGACCTTGTCGGCCATAGTTTATCTTAGAACTGGTTTTACTTTACAATCATAATTAGACAACATGGTGGTCTTGTCGGCCCGCATGAGATTCCCTATTATTGCCTTTTTCTGGTTAGTTGTTTTCTTTACAGGTGGCTATATGGCCTTGTCAGCCGGGGGCTGTGTTTACAACTGAGATATAGCTCGTTGTTTTCTTGATTTAAGAGTTAGAGTTAGCCCTACACTAGAAGTGCTTAGGCTCAGTCAGCTTAGATTCTAGTAGGGCACCAGGTGCCAGTCATGCCTCCCAAGGTTGGGCATGAGAAACTTGGTATCAGAGAAGGTTGTATCCCAGGGAGTCTGCAAGCCGTGCTAAGTAGAGTCTTGTCTATGGATGTGTTGTGCACCACATTCTATAGGCAAGAGGCTGTGAGGCATGATAGGATTGTTACTCTTTCTTCTTATCCAGTCGTGCTATCGAGTTGTACAATATAGGGTTGAGTCCCTAAGCTTACCATATTATTTTATCTACAGAGAAATGACAGACCTGCAACACCCCAGGACTGGTAGGAGATTGGATGTTGCAGCAAGGGAAGGCACTAGCAGGGTGCCTCAGTCAGAGTTAGCCCGATCTGAGGGCGATAGGGAGACTTCATCTCGGTCTCCCCAGTACACTCCACCACATCAGGAGCCGCTCAGAATGGAAAATATGACGACACCACCTCCAGCAGTCTCTATACTAGTACCATCGGATCAGGAGGTTAGGAGTGCTGTTGTTATGCTAGTTCAGATGATGACTGCACAGCGTCAGCTAGTGGCACACACAGTTGCAGAGTCCTTAGGAGGACCTGGTAGTTTGAGGGTCCGGGAATTTCTCGCATTGAGTCCCCCGCAGTTTATAGGGATGGATCGGGCAAAGCACCGTCAGGATTTCTTGGATCAGATACAACAGATTTTCAGGGTGATGCATGCTGCACTTGCAGAGTCAATGGAGTTAGCGGTATTCCGGCTACGAGACATCACAATATTGTGGTAAGAGAGTTGGGAGAGGTCTCGAGGGAGAGGTACTTCCCCTCCGATTTGGCCCATCTTCTCAAAGGCTTTATTGGATCATTACCTGCCACGGAAAATTTGACAGGCCCGGGTTGATCAGTTTCTACATCTAGAGTAGGGGTCAATGAGTGTCCGGGAGTATTCTATGAGGTTCAACTCCATGGACCGATATGCCCCAGCTTTTGTAGATACCATTCCGGCTAGGGTGCATCGTTTATTATGGGGATGAATCCAGAATATGTGGAGACTTGTATTCAGGCTACTCTGCGAGAGGAC
>JACEIK010000011.1:748274-759583 GCA_018107945.1 Datura stramonium | reverse complement strand
GATAAGGAGGGCAAGTCAGGAGCAGCGCCATAGGGATAGACCTAGTGATATGTAGGTGGAGTCCCAGGGTGGACCCAGGCCATGATTTTTAGGCAGACCACCTAGACCCCCACCCCACAACAGCAGCATGGGAGTGGATATGATCGTCGGGGGCAGTCAGGACCCGGCGAGAGCTCACGATCAGCAAGTTCACGCAGCAAAGAGGAGTGGAGCAGAGTAGATTCACCGTGCCACTTTTCCCTATTTGCAGTCGACATTACTTCGGGGCATGCAGTTATGGTTCCACAACATGTTATACCTGTGGGTAGGAGGGTCATTAGATGAGAGATTATCCAGCCAGGGGTCAGGGTGATCGGGACCAACAGGATAGATCATCAGGGTCATGTGCCCCAGTATCTCTAGTAGGGAATAGGCCCTCAGCTCCAATTGGCAAAGGCCGAGGCAGATCGGGGCATCTAGCTCAGGTACCGGTCCAGATCGCACTTATGCCTTACCGGGATGACAGGAGTTAGAATCGTCGTCGGATGTGGTGACAGGTATGCTGGCCATTTTCTCTCATTCTGTTTATGTATTGATAGATCCAGGATCCACCTTGTCTTATGTGACCCCATTAGTGGCTCGAAAGTTCGTTATTACGCCAGAATCGCTTCAGCGACCTTTTTCAGTGTCTACACTCGTCGGTTACTATATCATAGGCAAGAGGGTCTACCGAGGATGCACAGTAGAAGTTGTTGGTCGTCGGACTTTAGTAGACTTGATAGAACTAGAAATGATTGATTTTGATACAATTATGGGTATGGATTGGTTGGCCCCATGCTATACCAATGTTGAATGTTGGACCAAGACTATCCGATTCCACTTTCCACGGGAGGTTGTACGGGAGTGGAAAGGTAGTGCAGCCATGCCAAAAGGTAGGTCTATTTTCTATCTTCGGGAGAGAAAATTAATAGCAAAATGGTGTATTTATCATATTGGAAGAGCTCAGGATGTCCAAGAAGAATCTCCGACACTTCAGTCAATTCCAGTTGTCATTGAATTTTCAGATGTATTCTCAGATGAGCTACCTGGCATTCCCCCTGAACAGGAAATCGACTTTGCAATTGATTTATTACCAGGTGCTCAGCCCATATCTATTCCTCCATACTGAATGGATCCTGCTTTTCTCGGAGAGTTGAAGGAACAGTTGAAAGATCTGTTAGAGAAGGGCTTCATCAGGCCGAGTACATCACCATGGGGAGCACCAGTTTTGTTCGTGAGAAAGAAGGATGGCTCCCTCCGTATGTGTATAGATTACCGGCAGCTGAATAAAGTTACTATCAAGNCAAGAATAAGCACCCACTTCCTAGAATAGATGACTTGTTTGACAATTTGCAGGGGGAAAATTATTTCTCAAAAATCAACTTAAGGTTAGGGTACCATCAGGTTCGAGTTCGTGAGAGGGATATTCCAAACACCGCTTTCAGGACTAGGTATGGCCACTTTGAATTTCTAGTCATGTCCTTCAGGCTGACGAATGCTCCAGCAGTGTTCATGGACTTGATGAACAACATATTCAGGCCGTATTTAGACCTATTTGTTATAGTATTTATTGATGATATTCTGTTATATTCCCGCTCAGAGACAGATCACAGGGATCACCTACGAACGGTACTTTAGACTCTGAAGAATCACCAGCTGTATGCAAAGATTTCTAAATGTGAATTTTGGCTGAATTCAGTAGCCTTTTTGGGCCACATTGTGTCAGATATTGGCATTCATGTACACTTGTAGAAAACTGAAGCAGTAAAAACATGGTCTAGACCTACCACTCCGACCGAGATACGCAGTTCTTGGGGTTAGCGGGTATTACAAGAGGTTCGTGGAAGGATTTTCCACCTTAGCAGTGCCTTTGACCAAGTTAACTCAGAAAGAAGCTAAATTTCACTAGATTGAACGTGTGAGCAGAGTTTTCAGGAATTGAAAAACAGGTTGACATCAACACCAGTGTTAGCCTTGTCAGAAGGATCAGAGGGTTATGCAGTGTACTGTGATGCTTTGGGTGTTGGGTTAGGATGTGTTCTAATGCAGCAAGGTAAAGTAATTGATTACACTTCCAGAAAGTTGAGGAAGCATGAAAAGAATTACCCCACCCATGACCTGAAATTAGCCGCGGTAATTCATGCCTTGAAAATATGGAGGCACTATCTATATGGCATTCATGTAGATATTTTCACTGATCATAAGTGTCTCCAGTACATTTTAACACAGAAAGAGTTGAATCTATAGCAGTGTCGCTAGTTAGATCTATTAAAGACTATGATGTGAATATTTTATACCACCCAGGGAGAGCAAATGTTGTAGTAGATGCCCTCAGTCGCAAATCCATGGAAAGTCTGGTATATTTGAAGCCCGAACAGCGGGAAATGGAACGAGAATTGCTTAAGTTATCCAGTTTAGCTGTCCGTATCGTCGATTCAAGAGATAGTGGAGTAGTAATTCAGAATACGGCAGTATCATCGTTAGTTGTAGAAGTGAAAGAACGGCAGTACGAAGACCCTAACCTAGTTAAACTCAGAGATAAGGTTCAGCGAGGGGAAGTTACAAATTTCCAGGTAACCTAAGATGGAGTTTTTAGATATAGGGATCGCCTCTGTATTCCAGACACGGCAGGACTTTGCCAGCAAATTATGGGTGAGGTGCATTATTCCCGTTACTCTCTTCATCCGGGTTCAACAAAGATGTATCATGATATAAAATAAAATTACTGGTCGCTGGGAATGAAAAAGGAGATAGAAGAATTTGTAGCTCAATGTCCTAATTGCTAGCAGGTGAAAGTCGAACATCAGAAACCCGACGGACTGACAAAAGAGATAACAGTGCCTATGTGGAAATGGGAGGAAATTAATATGGATTTTGTGACAGGGTTACCTCGTACTAGGCGTAAATTTGATTCCATTTGGGTGATTGTTGACAGGTTGAAAAAATAAGCTCACTTTCTTCTAGTTAGGACCACTTTCTCAGCTGAGGATTATGCAAAGCTTTATATTAGGGAGATAGTCAGATTACATGGTGTCCCAGTATCTATCATTTCTGATAGGGGAGCACAATTTACAGCTAGGTTCTGGTAGTCTTTCCAGAGAGGGTTGGGAACCCAAGTTAAACTGAGTATAGCATTCCACCCTCAGACAGATGGGCAGGCAAAACGTACAATTCAGATGCTCGAGGATATGTTACGGGTGTGCGTGCTAGACTTCGGGGGAAGCTGGGAGGAACATTTACCCCTTATTGAGTTTTCCTACAATAACAATTACCATTCAGCGATTCAAATGGCGCCTTATGAGGCTTTATACGAGCAAAAATGTAGGTCCCGATTTGTTTGGTTCGAGGTTGGAGAAACATGATTAATTGGGCCAGATATAGTTCATCAGTCAGAAGAGAAACTGAAGCTTATTAGAGAACATCTTCTGACAGCTTAGAGCCGCCAGAAATCTTATGCTGATGTACGGCGTAGAAACCTGGAGTTAAGTGTAGATGACTGGGTATTCCTAAAAATCTTGCCAATGAAGGGTGTAATGAGGTTTGGAAAAAAGGGTAAGCTAAGCCTAAGGTTCATTGGGCCATAACGAATAATCTGGAGAATAGGCCAGGTGGCATACGAGCTAGATTTTCCTTCAGAGCTGGAATTCATTCATCCAGTCTTCCATGTGCCGATGCTACGAAAGTGCATAGGGGATCCATCCCGAGTTGTGCCAGTCGAGGATATCCAAGTCACTAAGGTATTAGGCTATGAAGAGGTTCAAGTAGCTATATTAAATCGACAAGTTCGCAGGTTAAGGACTAAAGATGTTGCCTCTATTAAAGTACTATGGAGAAACAAGAATAGAGAGGAAATGACTTGGGAAGCTGAGGACGACATGAAATCCAGATATCCTTATTTGTTCCAGGCTTAGTCCAGACTATGTAGTTAAGGTAAGTTATTGATTCAGTCGTTGTTGCATGATTTATTTCATATATAGCTCAATTGACTCTAGCCTTATTGTGAAATAGTTGTTATAGTGGTATATGAAGTGCCTGTACTGGACTTTTCTATGTTTCAGGATTTTTGGATTACATATTATAGGGTAGACTCTGTCGAAATTTTTCCAGAATAAGTAGTTATAAGAGTTAAGATGCCTATAAGCTAAAGTAACACATTCGAGGATGAATGTTTCTTAGGGGGGAGGATGTTACACCCCGTAAGTTTCCAATGTTTAGATGGATTATTCATATGTTGGTTAAGAGTTTTAGAATATAACACGTACGAGTAAGGGCCCAGAGAAATGTCGGACGAGCAAGGGGTCGGGACTGCGCGGGAGGAGGCCGTTCCAGCTGCCCAAAGGGGCAGCATCAAACGGAACATGCCCTCCGTGATGGGCTCCATGGCACGCCCAAAAGTTGGCACGACAGGGTCCGTGCCACGGACCCCTGTCCACCGCCTCAAGTATATATAAGCCCCTCCCTTTGATCTTAAGTTTTCTTTCAAGATATACGCGGGAAAAAGAGAGAAACTACGAGAAATCAAATAACTTTCCTTTGTTTACGCTACAAAATGCTGCCTGAATTCAAATTAACTTCGGGTATCGAAGTATAAGGTTGCAGGAAGCATTACTTCAGAGTAATTTTCACGAAATTCTCCCCGCGAATCCTAACTCCACCGAGCTATAAGTTGTTGGAATTGCTCCAAACTAGTGTTCATATGATCACAGGCTTAAAGTAAGCATTTCTCCCTTCTGGACTTTCGAGAAATTATGAGTCTTCGACCGTGTTCCGTGAAGTTGAAATATAGTTAATATTTATATAAAAAGTTATCATTTTCTCTGAATTTAGTACTAAAACTAGTCATTTTACCCCAGTAATATGGTTGCAGTTGAGAAGAGCAGTTGAATACGAGCTGAAATTCGCCAGTTAATCAGTAATCGACAAGCGAGGTATGTTAAGATAGTTTCTTTCGACAAGCTAGTTTTCTTAGCATGATAGCTCAGTCGAATCCCAATAAGGGTACCAGAAGCATGTCTATTATGATTAGTTGTTGTTATTAGCTAAAATCCGTATTCCATATTAGTTTTGAATGGATTATGCCTGTATAGCCTTCATAACCGACCCCAGAATTATTAGCTATATCGACGCCTGCCAAGGGCGAGATGACGTCGCTCTACGAAATAGTATGCCGTCCTCCAGGGATGAAGATGGGGTCCTAGGTACTCATATACCATGGTTGGCTTTATATACCCCCGTCGAGCCTGGTGACCGAGGTGCGGATATCAGGAGTCCACTAGACTCAGACATAGCCACAGTCAGGGGTCAAGCGGGCTCGGTTGCAAGCCCAGGGGGCCGGTAGGATATCTATAGCTACTAGTTGACCTAGTACGACCTTGATAGGGGTATATAGATTGAAGTGTACTCACCAGGGCTTATAGGGGCCCTAAGTCGGTTATTCTGTGCTGGTTGTACCTTCTGACTTATGGGGGCCAGTTAAGGTTTTTGTTTGCTTTAGTTATTAATAAAATTAGATAGTAAGAAGATCTATTACTCAGGTATGATCTATACACCTTTCATTTTAGTTATTCTAAGTTCTATCTCTTTATTTCAGTCATTTAAAGTTATCACTTTACATATTCAGTACATATTGTACTGACGCCCTTTCTGGGGTGCTGCATTACTTGCCTGCAGTTACAGATAGACGAGGAGCAGGTCCCTCGTAGCTTTCATCCAGCATCACCAGAGTAGTTAGCTCCTTTCTTCTAGAGCTTATAGATATAAGGTTTACTTCTATTGATTGTACAGTTTATGGGTAGGTCGGGGTGCTGTCCCGACCATCATCTTACTCGTAGAGGCTTGTAGATTGTTTTTTCTCCCCGTGCTAGCTGTTATTTGCCGTGTGGAGCCTATACGTGCTTTAGTTTACCTGTTGGTCAAATGGGGCCCATATGTGCTTTAGTTTACATGTTGGTCGTGTGGGGCCTTGTTTAGCTGATCGATTAGCGGCCTTGTCGGCCATAGTTTAGCTTAGCAGTGGTTTTACTTTATAGTAATAAGTATACATTATGGTGGTCTTGTCGGCCTATATAGAATTCCCTGTTATTTCCTGTTTTTGGTTAGCTGTTTTCTTTACAGGTGGCTATAAGGCCTTGTCGGCTGGGGGCTGTGTTTTAAGCCGAGATATAGCCCGTTGTTTTCTTGATTTAAGAGTTAGAGTTAGCCCTACACCAGAAGTTCTTAGGCTTAGTCAGCTCAGTTAGTTCAGATCCTAGTAGGGTACCAGGTGCCAGTCATGCCTTCCCAAGGTGGGGCGTGACAACTACGATAATCAATTGATCAATAAACAAATCCCATTCAATACTACAACCAATTTTTGAAGAACATGCTACACTCTTGCATTCCCAACATATAATCCTCATTTCAAAGCAATCCATTAATTTATGTTCCAAATAAATTCATAATTTCAGAGGATTTTAGCATTTAAGAAGAATATAGAAGAATTTTCTCATCATACAAGCTCTAGGTCATGCTTTTCTAGATTAATTGAACACGGGTTTTTAATGAAAACATTTTGAGGCACAATTATGGAAGAATATCCTTGTTGAAGACCCGCATACCTTGTAGAAGAAATCCCACTCGAAATTGCACTTTGAAGCTTTGACGAAAAACCTGGGGGAACTTTGATATTGAGAGGAGAAGAAGGAGAGCTGAGAGAATGAGGGTTTAGGCATGAAACACACTTAAAAACGTCCCAAACAATATACAAAATGATGTAGTTTAAAAGATAAAAACATAGGAGTTTAAAAAATGCCCCTGGAGAAAACTGGAAAAATTCCCCGAATCTGGAGTAACAACTCACGTAACGAGTCATCATCCCATTCAACGACTCGTTGTCTTGCCCGTTAAGTACAGTGGAAATTTCTTACAAGGTCTCACCTCCTCCCTCCTAACGACTGACATGATGAGTCGTTGCCTCACCTAACGACTCATCATATCCTTCTGTCAACTACACTACTTGAGGCATAACTCGTGGACCCTGCCCTCCATCCAATGACCAACCTGACGAGTCGTTGCCAGGAAAGACGGCTCGTTAGGTCGTCTATCATCACATGACATAACCATACCTCAACCCTCATCCAATAGCTTGAACTTGTCATGGGAGAGATAATCTGATATCAAGGGTAAGGGTTAGTCATGCATACACCCGTAGACGGATCAAGTTGAGTGGTTATAATCATTTAAATAGGGTACCAACCATTTAGGTGAAGTTAACATACCGATATTGCATGCTAAGCACCGGAATAGATCACTAGTATAAAATGCCTTGTGGTTATGAATTCATGGGGAACACTTACCCTAGGTAGTTGCATAAATTTGGAATCAACCTGTACTTTTTCAACATTATTATTTACTATTTTTTACAAATCCCCTCTCTTTTGAAACAATTGACTTAAAAGCTTAAATATTAGTGTTCTTCTATATCCTTCCATATTCCCTGTGGGATCGACGCCAACCTTTGTTGGGTTCTTTATTTGACATTGACCACTTCATACTTTGTTGTGAATTGTGAATTTGAGCAACATCAAGCCCCTTGTTGAGATGTTTATGAAAGGTGAGATTTATGATGAATATATGATAACGATGAGATATTATGATGAAAAGCATGATTTCAATCTACCCATATTTAGGATTATGTTATCAATGAGAATTGGGTATTTCTAAGTATAATAAAGCTTTGGGAAATGCCCACATACTAAGTATGAATGACGATTTTCCCGAATTAATCTTACCACATTGTTTTGGAGCGAAGACTCCCAATATTATATTCTTAGCTTGTGGTATGTTTGAGTAAAGTCTTCCTATGCATAGCTTACCACATGGTTTTGGAGAAAAGGCTCCCAATTATGTTTTCAGCTTATGGTATGTTTTGAACTAAAGCTTCTCATATGCATGATTTCATATTTGAGATGTATTTTATCATTGAGCTTCTTCAATAGACGATGCTGAGCTTCGTTATATATAAAATGTAGAGCATATACATATTTTTGGGAGTAGTTTCTAGCACCGAGTAGGCTAGGGTCGATTACCCTATGCCTCAAAACTATGCACAAACGTAGATTAATACTATTATATATTACGTATGGATGGCTCTGCCTTCTTGAATGTAATAGTCGGGACTACGTAAGCTCNACTATGCACAAACGTAGATTAATACTATTATATATTACGTGGGAAATCCCCTGTGAGCTATCCCCATCCCTAATGTCCCATGAGCTTGATATCGATATCATTGTATCGTCCTTAGCCCTGACAAGGCTTTGAATGGCTCTACCCTCTTTAGTGTGATAGTTGGGACCACGTAATCTCTATTGTGGTATGTCGGTTAAAAGAAGAGTCTCCCATTGTTCCTCATGATTTTAGATATGCATATTCAATACTTTGAGATTTATGTAAATGAATGTTCTAAAGCAGGTTTGACTCAATTCAGCTTTTACTTTTAAATGTCAGAATTCAGCTTTGAGTCAATCAATTCAGGTAGGATGTTATGAAGTTATGTCATGTTATGAAGAGGTCATGATTTCTTAAACAATGCATGCAAGCCCTACTCTCAGTTACTGATGTTTATGTTTTAATTAATGTATTGTTTATAAATGATTTTACTTACTTTAGAGATTTTACTTACCTTGCATACTCGGTACATTCCACGTACTAACGACATACTTTCTATGTTTTATCGTTTCATGATACAGGACCCGACTCTCAGCTTCAGCCCCGCTCTTTAGTTAGGCTGTGAAGCTAGCGTTACTTTGTTGGTGAGTCCTTATTTTTTGAGGAGTAGACTATTCAGCTTTTCTTTATGTAGTTCAGTTCCATCTTGTTGAGTTAGTTGGGATCTTATCCCATAAACTCGTCATGTTTAGACGCTATTCAAACATATGTATGTATTCAGCTTCGGATTTCACATTTAGATGTTATATTTAAGTAAAACTTCTGCTATGATTGCATTGGTGATTATTCAGTTTCTTGATTGAGTTAGATGTATGCTTATTCCATGGGTTAACTTGGGATCTCTCGGGGCTCCTTGTCCAGTGTTACAATCCGGGCCTCCAATTGGGTCATGACAAACTTTGTATCAGAGAAATAGGTTTGAATTATCCTATGGTGTCTGAAAGCCGCATTGAGTAGAGTCTTTTTCATGGGTGTGAATCGCTCCACACTAATGACGAAGAGGCTACGAGATGCTTAGGAAATGTTCCCTTCTTTCATGATTTATATCATATGATAGAAAGTCCTTTATATTCTTCTAATTCATGCTATTCGCGATTGCAGAATCATGGCTCTTTGAAAAATGAATGGAAGGAGGAATAGAGATGGTGAAGGCCACGAGGATGGCAATAGTCATGGGCATCAGCAAGCCCCACCAGTTCAGGAGCCTCAAGCACAGGAGCCAGCTGACCCTTACATCTATAGGCCGAAATCTAGGGTTCGTGCCCTATGCACCATACTAGCAAGGATATTACTGGCCAAGTCTACTAACCTATGTCGTCCTGACCCGCACTCGGGCTGGTTCCCATCGTATAATCTCTCTACCCCTTAATCATTAAAAGCTAGAGCCCACCACCATCATCGCTCAGGAATTCATTACCACCGTCAACATACTGCGGTAGGATTAATCACTTTCTAACCTGAGCTTTACTATTACGGAGAGCCTACTGCTTATGGTCTTTCACATATACTCGGCTGCTCCAGCAATCTAGCCTCCTGTCTTGATTTTACTGTAGTGAAGGTTTAGGTGGATTATTTAAGTGATAGGGATCTTGACCATTTCTATAACACCCCCCAGGAATAAACGGGTTTAGATCTCCTTTACTATTTACTCTTGACAACATAGCACCAATACTTACACTCTCTTCTATACTGAGAAAAGGTTGGGAGGCGGGAAATAACCATGTCATTCTACGGTGGGGCTAAGGTATGAAACTCAACAAACTCTAAAGGGCTGGAGGTAAGGATCTCACAATTTCACAATCTCTCGTACCTTTCAGGAAATCCAACATTAACTGTTGCCCCTGTCTAATACTGAATAGCTACTAAGTAAGCCATCATATATATACTATACTGCTGACATCCTAATCCGAGGGCATAGGATGAACTTGGGACAGTATTGGCCTGATTGTTACCTTATGAGGTTTCTGTTGCCTCGGGAGGATGCTGGGGAGATTAAAAAGATGTCCCATTTCGCATTCAAGCTAGGCGGTACCCCAACTGTGGCACCTCACAAGTATCCTCTCCTACTGTTGTATCTAACTTGTGCCTAGCTATAGTCTATCTAATATCAAACATTATTCTAGACAGACATAACAATGCAAGCATAGGGACTCAACTCTATACAACTCTACTTTATAGCACGATGTGAGAAAAAGGAGGGGTAACCATAGTATCATGCCTCGTAACTCCCTACTTATAAAATGTGGTGCACAACACATTTATAAAAGAGACTACTAGACACGACTTGCAGACTCCTTAGGATACAACATTTCTCTAATACCATATTTGTCATGCCTTACCTTGGGGGGCATAACTAGAACCTAATGCCACACTCGACGCTGAGCTAATCTGGCTAGACACATACACTTCTGGTGTATGCCAACAACACATAGCAAGAAAAAAACGACTTTATCTCGGCTAGAAACATAGCCTCAGGCTGACTAGGCCGTAACATATAACCTGCATAAGACAGCTAACCCGACAATCACAATAATAAAAGTATCCTATGCGGGTCGACAAGGCCGTCAAGGCTATTAATATATAGCAAAACTAGGCCCCACACAGAAACACACAAAACATAACATATATAGGCCCCACATGGCCAACAACGCACAACTAGCTAGGAACTAAAGATTGTATTCTGCAAGCCTCTAAGAGTTAAATACTTGTCGGGATAGGGCCTCGGCCTACCCAAAAACTATATAACAAAAGGTAGGCAAACCTCTACTATCTGGAAATTCTTAATGAAAGGAGCTGACCAATCTGCTGACATTGAATAGTTTCTAGGAGCTTCCAAAACCTATCTTTCTAAATCTACAGGCATATATGCAGCATCCCATAAATGGGCATCAGTACAATATGTACCAAGTATGTCAGGAAAATAAAAATAACAGGATAGAAGAAGATAAAGAACTGAAAGTAATCAGTGAAATGTTCCAAAAGTTAACCTGTACGCATTCACAACCATAGCCTACATCTAGTAGACAATTATACAAATGGGAACTTAAACTACATGGTTATAAATTCATAAGACACGTCTAGCA
>JACEIK010000011.1:727025-748156 GCA_018107945.1 Datura stramonium | reverse complement strand
TTGGTATCCCTAGGGCCCTGAAAGTAATTGAAACTGTGTCTCGGGCACACCAGGTCCTAGTGAGGGTTGATAATACCATCTTGTCATAGAAGGAGCTCATCGGAGACTCTGGCATGGCCCCAAAAGCTTCACTTTAGTACTTTTAGACAATTATTAGCTCTGTAAGAAATTCAGTAGCTCCGTAAGCACTTCAAGTTCGTAGCTTCGAAAGTTGTCTATAGTTCTGTAAATGATAGCAGCATCGTAGCTCCGTAATAAATCTATAGCTCTGTAAGCGTTAGTAGCATCGTAGATCCGTAAGCAGTTTATAGCTCCGTAAGTAGTTCGTACAACTAGAAGCCTCTTAGCTATCTATGGCGAGAGGCAGTGCAAAATATGATTGACCCCAACTAGGGTCACTACACTAAAATCTCAAATCTAATCACTTAAAAGACGTACCTAGACCTATAGGCCTAATGTAATCACTATTCACACCTAAAATAGTCAATTTAGCTGCCAATAGGCACACCCCATGTGCCTACACCTAACCAGAGGGTCCTGGCAGCAATTTCAACCTCAGTCGGCTTAGAAGAAAAAGGAAGAGATTCGGGGTAACCTAAGTGATACTCTAAAGGTCATGCTAGGACAATAGCAACGTCGCAGCCGACCGTATATATATTTCCTTTACATAGAACGACTGTAGGGCTACTACTAACTAGACATGTTCTTAAGTAGTCATCCTAACTTCCCACAGGAAGCTTACTATATTTCTTAGCTTGAAGGTAATATTGTGATACTGTGGTTCTAGTCCCCTAGACATCAACTTGGTCGTCCAGATTACATATGGTTCCTCTGAGCGATTCATAGCCTCGTAGGTTTGTATATCTAGATTTAACCCTCCACGTCGACACGTTCATGGGTGCCTGCAAGAGTATCCTGGGGCGTTGGCCCTACGTCTAACCACTAACAAGGTTCCACTCTTAGGGTATCAGCTAGTCTATCTGATTTCTAACAATTGGGGTGGTTTCTTTAGCAACCTATATGACAATTAGTAAGTCGGTTGAATCAAAAAGTCATTGAGCATGGCCAATCATATTGCAAGCTATCGCTGAGCTCATTTGGCAACCCTAATGCCACTAACTCGAAGGTAAGGCCATCCTATCTAGATTTCATCCATGGATGCATCAAGTAACGCCAATGGCCTATGGATGATCTTTACTGTCTATATAGGCATCAAATAGTACATTATATTTCCCAGTTATGCCCTATGCTATCCAAACTTACCAAGTTATGCCCATCAGAATCCCTCTTAACAATAAACAAATGAACAGGGAAGTCTCTATGATGCTCCGAGCATTTGTCACAGTAAATGTACGCTTTCCCAACAAGGGATGCTATGTTATAACCTCAATTCGTCTCGAAACAACTAACCACAACATATATAATTAGAAGATGCTATAAAGGTACAAGTCATATCAGCTATATGAGGAGAATAGTTGCAAAAATAGAATAGCCTTAACATACCTCGATTGCCGTTTTCTACTCGCCCAATCCTGGTCCAGCCTAGAACCAGTAATTCCTCTAACTCATAACCTCTATGTTGATATAATAAGTCTGTTCATAACCCATTAAAACAACTAGATACATTCAACAATATTCACACCGACCACCATATATAATCAACCCAAATACAGCCGAAAAATCACATATTTCTGAGAGTTTAGAAGGTAGAAATACTTGCTTATCACTTGTAGATGTGTGTGACTTGATTAGAAGTGATTTATACAAGTCCTTCTCAGTGAGACTCCATCTAACCGGTCCAATTTCAATGAAATAACTCCATAGAGACGTTGTTCAAAAACCTAGGAATCATTACTTGAGAAGAATTCATGTTGGAGGTTATTTAACGGCGTAATTCAACTTCACTTTGATGAAACCCTCGTGAAACTTTATCTCCAGAGAAACTCTGCTCATTTAGGAAATGATTTAATGAAATTCACACAACACTTGGTGGCGCTCTAAGCGCTCCATCANGTGGAGGGGGGTAACGGCGGGCCACCAAACATGCCGACAAAAGGGCGCGATACTTCACTAAAGGCGCCAAGGAAGGGGGCGCTCCTTGCACCCTTCCTCTAGTTTCATCTTCCTGCTCGCTCGATGATGTACACGTGTGCTCCACTCTTTGGGACTTTTCCTACATGTGTCGTGCTTCCGACACTATCATAAGCACACGCACACGTCTGCTAATCAATGGCAACTCACGGTGTTTAACACTTTCTGTGCTAATATATCATCAAGATCAAGGAATCAATGATAAAAACAAAGAAACATACCAAATAGTGAGTAGAGAAAAGAAGTAGAAACTTGAAGCTTTTTCACACAACAATGGCCGACCCAGCTTCGTTCTTTGTTTGGTATTTTGTAAGTTAGTTTGTGATGGTAAAAGAATGGAGGAAATGGTAGAATTTATAAGAGGGAAGAAGGTGAAGGGGTTTTGTGGAATTTATGGGGATTTAATGGAGGGTTGTGGGAAATGAGGATGGTAGTTTAGGGGCTAAGAAAATTGTGGAGTGGTGTAGAAAATTAGGGGTTTTGGAAAGTGAGGAAGAACTTTAAAATGCATGGGCCAGATTTGGGTTGGTTTGGTCAAACGAGTGGTCGATCTTTCAAAGTACTTTATACCTATGCCTGTGCCGGACTTGCGGTCGTAGAATTGGATCTGCGAGGTGTTACTAAAACGTAGGTATGCCTTAATTTTCCTAGTGCACTGTCTTGTACATGTCTAAACCTACATCTCGTAGATTTTTTTCTGCATTTTGTGGGTAAGATGCTGGTCACCTGTTCATGAAAGATTTTTTCCTAGGTATTCTTCCTCTGACCTATTCTACACCTGCATTCTGCATGTCCTTGACTATGTTTCGCAGGTGAGGTTCAGATGCTCACCTTTCCTCAGGTATTCTAGATCAAAATGTGTGTATGACCTGTGCTCTGCAAGTTCGTACCTGCATTTCACAGGTCCAACGCAGATGCCCATACTCTATTTTCTTCCACTTTTCCACAATCCAATCATCATACAACAACCAAAATAACATAAAAATATGAAGTGAAAAGAAAATTAAAGACACCTGGGTTGCCTCCCAAGAAGCACTTGATTTAATGTCGTGGCACGATGGTTTCACCTCATAATTTTATCAATCATCCATAGGTCTGTGCTCCACATAAAAATCTTTCCCCTACTCATCTCCATCATCCATCACAACAATCACCTTGTACTCATTGGGTGGTGTCATTTGTTGGCACACATTGAATGCCACTTCATCACCACCAACTCAGAATTTTAGCTCTCCAAGATAAACATCCACTAGAGCTCGCCCTGTGGACAAGAACGGCCACCCCAAGATAATGGGATCCTCTAAGTCTACATCACAATCCTTCATAACAAAGTCGGCAGGAAGGATGAATTCGTCTACTTTGACCAACACATCAATGAGTATTCCGATGGGGTGTTTAATAGGACGCTCTACCATGAGCAACCTCATTATGTTAGGTTATGGGACATCCCAATCCTAACTTTTTGAATATCACRAGTATCATCATGTTGATGTTTTCCCCCAAGTGACAAAGAGCTTTTTTGAACACATACACCCCGGTACTGCAAGGAATAGTGAATGCTCCGGGATCATCTCTTTTCAAAGCAGGGTTGCTTGCCATGAATGCACTATAATTTTGTGACACCTCCACTGTGCCCACATGCATAATTTTTTTCTTGTTCAAAATCTCCATCATAAATTTAGCATATCCTAGAATTTGGAGCAAAACATCTACCAAAGGAATATTCACGGACAACTTGCAGAACATATTAATGAACTTTTTGAATTGGTTGTCCTCTTTATTCATGCTCAATCATTTGGATAAGGAGGTGGACCTTTAGGCATTTCGTCTTTAGAACTTGGGGTCTCCTCTCCTTCTTCGTCAATGTTAACATTTTGGGGATGGGTATCAAGCTCTTCCTCCTCAATCAACTTTCCATTATCAACCACACTAGGTGCACCTGGTACCTTATCATTAGACTCCTTATCAACTGGTTGTAAACCCATCTTAACATTAGGCTTATCACCTGCATCTGTATCAACCTTTCTGCTCCTCATGACAATCGTCATACAGCGACCATCTTTCTTTGGGTTTGCTAGTGTGTTACTAGAAAAAGTGCCCTTTATAATAGGATTCATTTATGTGGATAAATAGTTCATTTGGGCTCCCAAATGATTGATTGTAGTTGACTAAGAGCTCACTATTTTAGCAAGATTTGATACCTCCCCTTTGAGTTCCTTCACTCAGCTATCAGTTGACTCCACTTTCTTCAACAGTCTAGCAAACATTTATTCAATCTTTGAATTTCCCACATCACTTACACTCAGTTGTATCGGGGCTACGTCAGCTTTAGGGGGGAGGAATGCATTGATTAGAACTCTGGTGGTTGTACCTATATCCTTCTCCTTCAAGCTCACGATTTCTTGATCAATTATCCCTTTCTCTCCAGCATTGGTCTTCATTATCTCTCCAACCTTTATTCCCATCATGAGGATGCCATGGGCTTTTATTTGCAGCTTGATATCCTTGACGAGAACCCACAATTTGGCCCATCATAAATTAGCATTCCTCATTATATCATACTTGAGAGACCTCCTCCTCTAATGAGTTGCGTCCTTAGGCCCCAATAGCGTTGACACTTTTGTTTCCGAACAACATGACATGCTTTGCAAGTAACTCTACTTGAGTCATCATTTTGGCCAATGTTTTTTTTCTTTTCTTCATTTTTTCTTCTCAATTCAGCTGCCAATCGATTTGTGCAGGCACTATTGAGGAACACCATAGTGTCTCTAGTATTCCAAGCACAATTAGTTTTCTTCATTCTATCAAAAATGGTTTGTGCAAGTCCAAATGTCTTGTCCATAAGAGAATCACTAGCAAGATTATTGTCCATGGACTTGTTTATCATATAAAGAGACCTATAAAAACTTTGGAGAAGCACTCCATCGGATAATCCATGGTTTGGGCGAATAGCAACTTTGTTCTTAAACCTCAGCCACACCTCATGAATAGGTTCTCCCAGGTGTTGCCAAAAATTTGTGATGTCATCACAAAGATGAAGCATCTTAGAGGATGTAAAAATCAATCAAGGAACGCTTCAGTCAATTCATTCCATTATGTCATAGATCCGGAAGCAGCTCATCAAACCATACCGTAGCCTTCCCCGTCAAAGAGAATGGGACTAACCTCAAACGGATTGACTCTCTGCTGATGTTAGATACATTGAATGGTTGATAGATTTCAATGAAGTTATGAAGATGTCGATTAGCATTCTCACTATCTTGTCCTCCAACTAGCCCCTTCATTTGGAAGAGATGTAACATGATGCTTGTTACATGAAATATTGCATTCACCACCGTGGATGGTAGGCGAATGGCACAAGCCACATCATTAGAAATGGGATCATTATCTTCCTCCATAAATCCATCCACACTAGCCACATTACTAGCATGGATCATATTTACACTCCTAAGCAATCAAAAACAGAAAAGACAAAGCAAAAACAACACAAGATGCAAAACTTATTTGATTTAATAAAACAATGGATATCATATCTCAATCCCCGACAACTGTGCCATTTTTTTGATAACGCTCAATAATCCTCTCCCTTTTAAAAAGATGGCAACAATCATTGTGGAAAATAAATTTCCCAATGGATATCCAGGTCGAATCCCATAGATGTTGAGAACGGATGATCAAAGAGTTTTAAATCAACTTAAACTAACTAGGATAATGTCTAAATAACATAATGTTAATATTGGGGGGAAAAGAAAAACAATAATAAAATTTAAATTATAAACTAAAGCAAAGGCAAATCACTTGTTGCAATCAATGAAAGAGAACTAGGGATGTGCAAGTGATGGGGTGTCAACTAGATTAGGGTTGATTGAAATGCCATAAACTCAATTAAAGCATGGATAGCAATGGATAAAGCTAAACCCTCTTGTTTTTCAGCCACAAGGATATATTTTCTTTGGATTTTCTCAAACTCCAAAACAATAATCACAAAGCAGCCATAAAGCTTGAGGAAGGGTTAAGCTATCTCTAGCCTCAACCATTGAATGGAGTTAGGATATGGGTTTTGACTATCTCTAGCTAAAACCCATACATCTATACTTCGAATTCTCACTATTGATTCCTCACCAAAATCTCACATCTCTTTCTCAAGAAAAAGTAAGATAAGAAAGCTAAATCAATGTTTGCAATAATAAACTTTCCAATTAAAACATAGAGTAAACAATTGATCCATGCATATTAATCAAATTAAAGGACAAACAATCAACACCCAATCAAGTTCAAATACCCATCATGCTCACACCCCTAACTAATAATTTAGCTACTCATGAATAAAGAAAGAGAAATTATACCCATCAGGAATTTCCCTAACTTCATCATATTAAATACTAAAATTAAGCTCAAAATCTGCAACAATGGTTGTTCTTGCCCAACGAGAATTGAAGAAGATGAAGTAATTATACTCTACTATCTATCTCCAAAACTTCTCTCTATAATATTCAAAGTATGACTTTATGAATTGTGTACAATTAGGGTAAAAATCAGAGAATTTCTAGTGCACGGCGTTCAAAAATTTCAATTGGAAGCTTCTCAGGTACATTTGTGCCTCAATTGGACAATTTTTCCTTTGGAAGAATCTAGGTCACTTGTGTGGCACCTGCGCTCGCAAGTACTTCATAGGTTGAGACAGTGTTGCCTGGAGTCATCTGTGTTGGCGCCTACGAAATGCGGGTGCCAACATGCACTTTGTAGGTGCAGCCTAGCTCATCCTCCAGTGCCATCTACATGGCACCTGCTTTTCCTAGGTGTCAATGTGCGGCACACATATACTTTTTGCCTCCAGCAAGGGCTTTTAGTTCATTTTCTCCATTTTTATTATCTATGTTAAATACCTGCACAAACAAAGTGAAAAGGCATAAAACCTTCCTAATTTCTGTGAAAACGAAACAATAGTTCATGCTTAAAAAGAAGAATGAGTTGGTAATTTACCGACTCATTGAACCCCTAAACTTGAACCAATTCTTGTATTTAAACAAACTATTCACTCACAATTAGGATTGAATAAAGCACATCACATCGTGAGAGCTACACATAAGACCTCTAAAACTTAAGATAACCCCAAAAGTTACACATAGACTAAAAATATTTAAAAAGACTCAAACAGTTGCACTAATTCAATCTATATCACCACAAAAACTTGGAAAATAAAATAATTTTTCAAAACAGGGGCATGTTTAATAAAATCAAGATCAACAAGCATCTCGAATCATAGACAACTATTATTTAAGGTTTTCCCAGAAGTTCACAGGAGAACTTGTCGCACCCATACCTCTAAACTGAAAGCACGATTTTAGCATGTACTCTAAAGAAGTGATTCCACTCATTAAATGAGATAATCCTACTCACATTCATGAATTTCACATGTATGGATTATAAAATGATGCAAAGAAACTCACTCTCTCAAGGATATTCAAGTGCATACATATTAAACCATAGGCTTGCCCTTCATTTAATTCGCCACTAATGTAGTGTTGCTAAACATAGAATCACTAAGGACTTGCTAGTCATAATGAAGGCATGGGATAAAGGTAGGATAACATTTAATTCTAGTGAGTAGAACCTCCCTAATGCCTTTGTGAAACAATTCAAACGTTTCACTTCCACTCAACGAGTCTACTCCACCTTATCTCTCCCTTTCTATCATTCCAATTTTTCCACAAGAGCTACCCTCTTAACACTCTTAAACTCAACATTAAGCCTCATCTAAGCAAGATATAGCACAATTCAATTCTTTTTTTCCTTCTTTTGAGAAACGGTTTTTTCAACCAACCGTTTTGTTTTTACATCAAGCAATTGGTGCTACCTCATATTGAAGCTTACTTCTCTTTTTCCCCTCTTGTGCACACACCCAAATTTAGAATTTGCCCTATACCACATTTCAATTTTCCACCCCCAAATCTTGGGTGTAAAGCCCCTACTTTTTTTTATCACTAGAAATTAGGGAGGAACGGGTGCCAAAGTAAAGGACTTAAAAGGGTATATACCTTGCAATGTGGGTTTTAGGAAAAGGATTTAAGGCTCAAACATTGGTTAGAAAGGATTGATGTTCAAGGTGGTCATTTTCTAGTGAAGTGACACCCAAAGAGAGCCTAAGATCATTTTACAAATATAGATACCTCTAGGATTTTTCCTTGAATCATATTCAAGGAAAGTTCTAGACGATATTCCTACACAAGAATTTAAGCAAAAACCTCCCCACACGAAGCATAACAATCCAAAAAGTTTAACTATTCTCATGATCAATTCAAAGACATGACTTTAGACAAGCTTTTTCGAGATTAGCATACTCATTTTGTGAATCAAAATCCAAATAAAGAATGTATAATTCATGAAAAAAGAATGCTCATTTTTAGTTTAATGTGGCCCTTTCGTCTCAAAAACTCATTTCGCAATAAATTTGGTGGTACTGCTCAAAATCGGTGCAACAAGGACTCAAAAAGATAAGCTAAACTTGGCATTTTTCCTTAATAAAGTCATCTCTAAACCTATCATAGGTAGATGTCGCCCAGTTCGAACCAAAAGGAATTAAAAATAAAACTTTGCTCCTTAGGAAAGAACTGTGGTATAAAAAACCCTTGGAGATTATTTACCATCTATTTTCTACAAATGTAATTACAAAGGGTGGTTCATGAACATAATACCCCGAAAGTGCCTAAGATTAGACCCAGAATCAAAAATGGAAGTTGGCTAAAAACTGGGAAAAAGATTACAAGACGAACGATCCAACGGATCGTTGGTCTACCCAACAACCCGTTTGATCCAGTCGTGGGAAGGGAAGTCCTGGTGATAGTGGAACTAATGGGTGAAGCAACGACCCGTTGTATAAGAGAACGATTCATCATTTGGAGTCGTGGGTGGTACTGGACGTTGGCATTCGGGGACATGACGGGTCATCTAAGGACCCATGGTGAGGTATAACGATCCATTGTCTCGAGTTGTGGTAGGGGAATATAAATTCCCAGTGGACCTAATGGAAAGACACCACGACCTGCTGGAGGAAACGACGAGTCGTGCTGAGGCTCGTTACAAGAGGAAGTACAGGATCTTCAGGGGGGCAAACGACGATGAACTAATGACCCGTTGGAGGTAAGGACGAGTCGTGCTATTGAGCTATGGGTTGAATTAGAGATCAGGGCCTTGGCAGTGCATGTGATGAATCGTTCCATGAGTCATGGTATCCTCCAAGGACTCATTGGTACGTCCGTTGGATCGTCCAATGCAGATTGTTCAGGGTATTTCATTAAGGGTATTTTCATCATTCCTATGCTCTAGGGCCCTAAACTACGCCTTTTTATAATAATTTATGGGTATGTTAAGATAGGTTAAGTCCCCCTAACCTATTCATTCTCATGCATGTAAAGTTAGGAAGAATTAAGAGTGATCAAGCCAATTCTCAAGCTCTTCTTCATCAATTCTCCCTTGCACCTTCAAAGAGTGTTGAAATTTGATCTTACCCTGGTATGTAGGGTTATGAATGGGTGATTTATTTCACACCCTTGTCCAATCCCTCTCTAAAGTGTGAAATTCCTATGTATAATCTATGGGGTTTTAAGCCAAATGCATCAATCTTCTATTTCTATACATGGGTATGATTCGATTGTGATTCTACTACTGAATTATCAAGCATGGGCAAATTTTATAATGTTTCCAATTTAATATCATGTTTCTAGTTTTATGAGCTAAAAACTCATTGATGAGATATTCATGAAAGATAAGATTTGTGATGAACATATGATGATGATGAGATATTTTGATGGAAAGCATGTTTTAAAGCAACTCATATTTATAATTATGTTTTCGATGAGAATTGAGTATTTGTAAGTATGATAAAGCTTTAGCCAATGCCCACATGTTATGTATGAATGGTGATTTTCCCAAATTAAGCTTACCACATGGTTTTGGAGCAAAGGCTCCCAATTATGTTTTCATCTTGTGGTATGTTTTGAACTAAAGCTTCTAATATGAATGATTTTATATTCGAGATGTATTTGAATGCTGAGCTTTGTTATAAACAATGTAGAGAATATGCATGTTTTTGGAAGTAGTGTCTAGCACCGAGTAGGCTATGGGTGGATCACCCTATGACTCAGAACTATGCGCCAACGTAGGTTGATACTATTATATTACTTTTACCTCCCTTGTGAGCTATCCCCGGCCCGAATGTCCCACGATCCTGATAACGATGTCATTGTATCGTCCCTAGCCCTAACAAGGTTTTGTATGGCTCTACCCACTTGAGTGTGATAGTTGGGACTACGTAAGCTCTATCATGGTATGTCGGTTAAAAGACGAGTCTCCCATTATTCCTCATGATTTAAGATATGCATATTCAGTACTTATGAGATTTATTTAAATGCATTCTAAAGCAGGTTTTACTCAATGATCAACTTTACTTATAAATGTTAGAATTCATCTTTGAGTCAATCGATTCAGCTATGATGTTATGAAGTTATGTTACGTCATGTTATGAAGAGATCATGATTTCAAAAAGAATGCATGCAATCCCTACTCTCAGTTTACTAATGTTTATGTTTTAATTAATGCATTGTCTTTAAATGATTTTGCTTACTTTAGAGGTTTTACTTACCCTGCATCTCGGTGCATTCAACATACTAACTACATACTCTATGTTGTATCATCTCATGATACAGGAC
Source organism: Datura stramonium (assembly GCA_018107945.1). Classification (NCBI taxonomy): domain Eukaryota; kingdom Viridiplantae; phylum Streptophyta; class Magnoliopsida; order Solanales; family Solanaceae; genus Datura; species Datura stramonium. The sequence goes on along the minus strand of JACEIK010000011.1, from coordinate 737,357 downwards.
CCGGCTCTCAGGTTTAGCCTCTCTCTTAGTCATACTTCTTAGATTGCATTGTTTGTGTTGGTGAGTCCTCATCTCCCGAGGACTAGACTACTTAGTTTTCATATATGTACTTCAACTTCAATTTTGTTGAGTTAGTTGGGGTGTCCTATCAACTCGCCATGTTTAGAGGCTATTCAGACATATGTATGTACTCAACTTCATATTATGTTTTTTGATGTTATGTTTAAGTTAGACTTCTGCTATAATTATGTTGTTGATTATTCGGTTTTGTGAATGATTTAGATGTATGCTTATGTCATCGGTCCACTTGGGGCTCCTCGGGGTTCCTTGTCCTGTGTTACGATCAGGGCGTCCATTCAGATTATGATAAACCTGGTATCAGAGCCATAGGTTTGATGTGTCCTAGGGTGTCTAAAAGTTGTGTTAAGTAGAGTCTTTTTCATCGGTGTGAAGCGCGCTAGACATATGACAAAGAGGTTACGAGACGTTTAGGAAATGTTCCCTTCTTCCATGATCTATGTCGTGCGATGAAAAGTATTTCTATGCTTCTAATTCGTGTTATTCCTGATTGCAGAATCATGGCTCCTTGAAGAATGAATGTAGGAGAAATAGGAATGGTGAAGGCCACGAGGATGGAAATGGTAATAGGCACCAGCAAGCCCCACTAGTTCAGGAGCACCAGGCACCAGAGCCAGTCGCTCACGCTGATTTCTAGGCCGCTCTTCAGATGCTTGTGCAGGCCTTGAATGCTCAGGTAAATTAGCAGGTCGTTGCACATGTTTTGCAAAATGGCAATTCAGCGGTGGCTTGAGTCAGAGACTTCTTGAGGATGAACCTGCTGGATTTCCTTGGGTTTAAGGTAGATGAGGACTCGCATGAGTTCATAGAAGAGATTGTTAAGATCACCCAAGTCATGAGGGTGAATGGGGTTGAGTGCACAGAGTTAGCCTCTTACCAGTTAAAAGGGATCGCACATTTCTGGTTTTGCCAATGGAAGGATAGCAGGGTCGCCGGAGTAGGTCCTGTCACTTGGGAGGAGTTCTATATTGCATTTCTAGACCGCTTTTTCCCTCATGAGATGAGGGTGCTAAAGGCATCCGAGTTCATAAATATGAAACAAGGAAGGATGACGGTGCGAGTGTATGCTCTTGAGTTCACTCACCTATCAAAATATGCCCCAGAGTTGGTAGCCAATCATAGGGCGTGGGTGAGTAGATTTGTCCATGGAGTAGTGAGCTATTTGGACAAGGATTGTAGGGCCGTTATACTCCATCAGGATATGGATTTCCCACGGATAGTTTTGTACTCCCAGCAGGTGGTGGCGTCACATCTGAGAGAGAGGGAGGCCAAGAGGGATAGGACTGATGACCATAGATTCTCTCAGCCGAATCCCGGTGGTGGGCACTGACAGCAGACTCACCAGAGATCGTCAGCCCCGATATATTTGGCACTTAGTGTGCCATCCAGGTCTAAACATGATCAGAGAGGGAGAGCATCAGGATGGAGGGGTTAGAGCAGCAGACCCGCAGATTCTATCATCCTAGCTTATCACAGATGTGGTCGGGGGCATACAGGTCAGTGCTTGGCAGGTTCAGGTTCTTGTTTGGGGTGTGGAAAGCCCGAACACATGCTTATAGATTGTCCAGCAGTGATATAGGATCAGGTTCGGGGGCCCAGGCCCATCTTCTAGTTCAGTAGCCAAAATTTTATGCCTTAGCATCCAGCTAGGAGTAGGAGGTCTCCCCAGATGTGGTCACTGGTATGTTGCAAGTTTTTAATATAGATGTTTATGCTTTATTAGGTCCAGGGGATACCTTGTCTTTTGTAAAACCTTATGTGGCCAGTAGCTTCGGAGTCAGTCCCGAAGTTTTGTTAGAACCCTTCTTGGTTTCTACTCTAGTAGGAGACTCAGTTATAGCTAGATGATTGTATAGAGGTTTCCCAGTCTTAGTCCTTCATAAGGTCACCTCAGCAAATTTGATAGAGTTAGCCATGAGTGATTTTTTTGTTATTATCGACATAGATTGGCCATTTGAATGCTATGCTTCAGTTAATTGTAGAACCCAGGCAGTAGAGTTTAGATTTCTTGGTGAGCCAGTCTTAGAGTGGAAGGGTAGTTCAGTTGTTCCTGTAGGTCGTTTCATTTCCTACCTTAAGGCTAGGAAGATGATTTCTAAGGGTTGTATGTACCATCTAGTTAGGGTTAATGATGTTGAGTTCGAGACCCCGACTATCAAGTCAGTTCCAGTAGAATGTGAGTATCCAAAGGTCTTTCCTGATGATTTTCCAGGTGTTCCTTCCGAGCGGGAGATTGAGTTTGATATTGACCTTCTTCCCGACAAGCAGCCTATATCTATTCCTTCCTACAGAATGGCTACAGCCGAGCTAAAATTTTTGAAAGAGCAGTTTAAGGACTTGTTAGATAAGGGTTTCATCAGACCGAGCAAGTCCCCATGGGGTGCACCAACTCTCATTGTCCGAAATAAAGATGGTTCTCTTCGCATGTGTATTGATTATCGACAATTGAACAAAGTCACCATCAACAACAGGTATCCTCTACCCAGGATTGATGATTTGTTTGACCAGCTTCATGGTTCCAAGTGTTTCTCAAAGATAGATCTCAGGTCTGGGTATCATCAGCTCAGAGTTCGGAATATGATATCTTTTAGACAGCCTTCAGGATGCGGTATGGTCATTATGAGTTTGTAGTTATGTATTTTTGACTAACAAATGCTCCTGCAGCTTTTATGGACCTGAAGAACAAGGTGTTCAAGTCATACCTGGACATGTTCGTGATCGTGTTCATTTATGACATCCTTATATACTCTCGGAGCGAGAAAGAGAATGCCGCTAATTTGAGAGTACTACTTCAGACTCTCAAGGATCGTTAGTTATATGCAAAATTCAGCAAGTGCGAGTTTCGGTTAAACTCCATAGCATTTTTGAGCCATGTGGTGTCAAGTGAGGGTATAAAAGTGGATTCTTAAAAAAATCGAGGCGGTAAAGAATGGGCCTAGACCGGTGAATCCTTCAAATATTTGGAGTTTCTTGGGTTTAGCTGGCTATTATCAGAGATTTGTTGAGGGTTTTTCATCTGTTGCGGCACCTTTGACCAAATTGACCCAGAAGAAGGTGATGTTCCAATGGTTGGAGGCTTGTGAGAAGAGCTTCCAAGAGTTGAATACTCGACTTACTACAACACCGGTGTTGAACCTACCCTAGGGTACTGATGGTTTAATGGTGTATTATGATGCCTCAAGCATTGGACTCAAGTGTGTGTTGATTCAGCATGGGAAAGTGATAGCATATGCCTCTTGACAGTTGAAAGTCTATGAGAAGAATTGCCCGACCCATGATCTTGAATTGGTTGCGATGGTATTCGTCTTGAAGATATGGCGACATTATTTGTATGGGGTCCACGTGGATGTATTTATGGACCACAAGATCTTACAATATGTGTTTAAGTAGAAAGAGCTCATTCTTCAGCAAAAGAGGTGGTTGGAACTACTCAAGGACTACGATATGAGTGTCCTTTACCATCCAGGTAAAGTCAATGTGGTAGCGGACACACTTAGTAGACTCTCTATGGAGAGTGTGTCCTATGTGGATAAGGGGAAGAAGGATCTGGTGAAAGATGTACGTCGACTTGCAAGGTTGGGAGTTAGATTAATCGACTCGACCGATGGTGTTGTTGTGCAAAACAGATCAGAATCTTCCTTGGTGACTGATGTGAAAGCTATACGAGTTGAGGACCCGATTTTGGTAAAGTTGAAGGAAGCTGTTCAAAGTTGGAAGGTGGAGGTCTTCTCCCAAAGGGGAGAGGGGTGCTTCGATACCAGGGTCGCTTATGTTTTCCAGATGTTGATGATTTGAGGAGCCGGATGTTGCATGAGGCTCATGCATCCAGGTATTCTATCCATTCGGGTTCCACCAAGATGTATGTGACTTACGAGAAATCTATCGATGGAATGGAATGAAGAAGGATATCACTGAATTCATAGCCAAGTGTCCGAACTATCAACAAGTGAAAGTTGAGCATCAAAGACCGGGAGGTATACTATAGGATATCAGAATTCCTACTTGGAAGTGGGAAGAAATTAATATGGATTTCATCACAGGTTTACCTCGTACTCCCCAACAAAATGACTCCATTTGGGTTGTGTTAAACAGGTTGACCAAGGTTGTACATTTTCTACTGGTTAAAACCAAGGATTTGGCGGAGGATTATGAAAAACTATATATCCGGGATTTAGTCCGATTGCATGGAGTGCCCTTATCCGTCATTTCAAATAGAGGTACTCAATTTACCTCTCAGTTTTGGAGGTCATATCAAAAAGGGCTTGGTACACAGGTTAAGCTCAGTACGACATTTAACCCACAAATGGATGGTCAAGCGGAGTAGACAATTCATACTCTTGAGGACATGTTGAGGGCATTCATGATTTACTTCAAAGGTGGTTGGGATGATCACTTACCCTGATCGAGTTTTGCTATAATAACAGCTATCACTCAAGAATTCAGATGGCACCATTTGAGGCTCTTTATGGGTGGAGATGTAGATCGCCCATCGAATGGTTTGAGGTTGGTGAGGAATCTATGATAGGGCCAGATTCGGTTCATGAGGTTATGGAGAAGGTTCAATTGATAAGGGACCGGCTGAATACCGCTCAGAGTCGCCAAAAGTCCTATGCCGATGTGAGAAGGAGAGAATTAGAGTTCGAGGTGGATGATTGGGTGTTTCTTAAGGTATCTCCCATGAAGGGAGTGATGCGGTTTGGAAAGAAAGGAAAACTTAGCCCCCGCTATGTTAGCCCCTACCGGATTGTGAGAAGAGTTGGTAAGATGGCATATGAATTGTAGTTGCCCTCAGAGTTATCTTCTGTGCATCCTGTGTTTCATGTGTCGCTCTAGAAGAAGTGTTTGGGTGATCTAGCCCTAGTTGTCCAGATGGATAGTGTTTGTGTAAAAGATAACCTTAGTTATGAGGAGGTTCCGGTGGAAATATTGGATCGTCAAGTTCGGAGTATAAGAAACAAGGAAGTAGCTCAAATAAAAGTGTTATGGAGGAATCAGCATGTTGGAGGAGCAATATGAGAAGACGAAGCAGATATGATGGCTAAATACACAAATTTATTCTCTACAGACTCAGTTCCGACTTGAGGTATAAGTTTTTCCCTAAAACTCTATTTTGTTCTCATATTACGTTCATGTGTTCAAGTTTCTTTTATGTTCATGGATGTGTATGTGAATCATGGTATCAGATCAGCTATGTGTTTTGAATCGGAGATAGTCATTCTTTTAGTTCTCTATTTAAATGATCAGTATTTGGGTATAATGATTGGATATCTTTGTTTTCTTCTTGTTTCCAACATTCAAGGACGAATGTTTCTAAGGGGGAGATATTGTAATACCCCGAAAGTGCCTAAGATTAGACCTGGGATCAAATATGGAAGTTGGCTGAAAACAGGGAAAAAGGTTGCAGGATGGATGACCCAACGAATCATTGGTCCAACCAGTGACCCGTTGGATCCAGTCATGGGAAAGTAAGCCCTGGTGATAATGGAATTAATAGGTGCAGTGACGACCCGTTGTGCAAGACAACGAGTCATCGTTTGGAGTCGTGGGTGGTACTAGATGCTGGCATTTGGGGACATGATGGGTCATCCAATGACCCATGGTAAGGTATAACGATCTGGTGTCTCGAGTCATGGTAGGGGAATATAAATTTCCAGAGGAACTAACGGAAGGACACCATGACCCATTGCTGGAAACAACGAGTCGTGGTGAGGCTCGTTATGAGAGGAAGTACAGGATCTTCAGGGGAAAACGACGATTGAACCAACAACTGGTTGGAGGTAAGGACGATCCATCTTGTTGAACCATGGGTTGGATCAGAGATCAGGGCCTTGGTAGTGCATGTGACGGTCATACCACGAGTCATGATATCCTCCAACGACTCGTTGGTACGTCCGTTGGATCGTCCAATGTAGATTTTTCAGGGTATTTTGTTAAGGGTATTTTCATCAAGCTTATGCTCTAGGGCCCTAAACTACGTCGTTTTATGATATTTTTTGGGTATGTTAAGATAAGTTAAGTCCCCCTAACCTATTCATTCTCATGCATGCGAAGTTAGGAAGAATTAAGAGTGATCAAGCTAGTTCTCAAGCTCTTGTTCATCAATTCTCCCTTGGGCTTTCAAAGAGTGTTGAGATTTTATCATACCCAGGTATGCAGGGTTATGAATGGGTGATTTCTTTCACACTCATTCCTAATCCCTCTCTAAAGTGTGAAATTCCTATGTCTAATCTATGGGGTTTTAACCCAAATGCATGAATCTTCTATTGCTTTATATGGGTATGATTTGATTACGATTCTACTACTAAATTATGAAGCATGGGCAATTTTTATAATGTTTCCAATTTAAAATCATGTTTCTAGTTTTATGAATTAAAAGCCCATTGATGAGATGTTCATGAAAGATGAGATTTGTGATGAATATATGATTATGATGAGATATTATGATGAAAAGAATGTTTTAAAGCTACCCATGTTTATAATTTGCAGATGGTGTAGTGCCCCNGAGATTTGTGATGAATATATGATTATGATGAGATATTATGATGAAAAGAATGTTTTAAAGCTACCCATGTTTATAATTATATTTTCGATGAGAATTGAGTATTTCTAAGTATGATAAAGCTTTGGGCAATGCTCACATGTTAAGTGTGAATGGTGATTTTCCCGAATTAAGCTTACCAAATGGTTTTGGAGCGAAGGCTCCCAATTACGTTTTCAACTTGTGGTATGTTTTGAACTAAAGCTTCTCATATGCATGATTTCATATTCGAGTTGTATTTGATTATTGAGTTTCATCAATAGACGATGTTGAGCTTCATTATAAACGATGTAGAGCATATGCATGTTTTTGGGAGTAGTGTCTAACATCGAGTAGGCTAAGGTTCGATCACCAAATACCTCAGAACTACGCGCCAACATAGGTTGATACTACTATATTACTTGGGACTTTCCTTGTGAGCTATCCCCGGCCCTGATGGCTCATGAGCTTGATATTGATATCATGGTATCTTCCCTAGCCCTGGAAAGGTTTTGGATGGTTCTGCCAACTTTAGTGTGATAGTTGGGACCACATAAGCTCTATCGTGGTATGTCGGTTAAAAGACGAGTCTCCCATTGTTCCTCATGACTTTAGATATGCATATTCAGTACTTATGAGTCATATGTAAATGCATGTTCTAAAGAAGGTTTGACTCAATGTTCATCTCTACTTATAAATGTCAGAATTCATCTTTGAGTTAATCGATTTAGTTATGATGTTATGAAGTTATATTATGTCATGTTATGAAGAGATAATGATTTCAGAAATAATGCATGCAAGCCCTACTCTCAGTTTACTGATGTTTATGTTCTAATTAATGCATTGTCTTTAAATGATTTTGCTTACTTTAGTGGATTTACTTACCCTGCATACTTGGTACATTCCATGTACTGATCGCATACTCTATATTATATTTTCTCATGATAAAGGACTCGGCTCTCAGGTTCAGCCCCGCTCTTAGTTCGACTTCTGAGATTGCATTATTCGTGTTGGTGAGTCCTTATCTGCCGAGGACTAGACTATTCAATTTTCATATATGTACTTCAGTTTTAGTTTGTTAAGTTAGTTGGGGCCTTTTCCCATCAACTCTCCATGTTTAGAGGCTATTCAGACATATGTATGTACTCAACTTCAGATTATATTTGCTAATGTTATGTTTAATTTAGACTCCTCTATAAGTATGTTGTTGATTATTCGGTTTCGTGAATGATTTAGATGTATGCTTATGCCATGGGTCGACTTGGGGCCTCTCGGAGTTCCTTGTCCCGTGTTACGATCCGGGCCTCCATTCGGGTCGTGACAATGAATTTATTGACATGTAAACTAACCCATCAATGGTAATTCATATCATCAAAACAAGAAAATCAGCCCAACAATATAATTAGTTCCAAGCAAGCCCGACGAGGGCATTCATTCATCTAAACAACAATGCAAAATTTTCAAGACATCAATGAACGAACAAGCCGACAAGGGTAACAATAGTCAATGACCAACAGAAAAAGAGCACACCTCAATCCCAATTAAAAAGTGGACGTTATCCCCAATGTACAAATGAAGGATTTGGGGGGGGGGGGTAAGAACTCCCCGAATCACCTAGTCTTCCACATCATCATTTGCCTCAGCCTCGCCACCATTAACTCTATCCACTGCCTCAACATCATCCCCCAAGTCTTCAAGTAAGCCATCAATTGGGCCCTGAGGTGTGTATGGGAAGACCATAGCTTCATCTAAGAAGCTCAGATTCAGAGTAGATAGGGAGGCCCTACCCTTCAACCCTCTCACATATGCCTTGAGAGAAGATACCACTCCCTCAGTCATACGACTTGGGAGCACAACTTGTTCAAGCTGTCAAACGCATCCTTCATTGCGGTCTTCACCAATTTCTGGATGAGGTTTAGCAGATTCTTGGCGAAATTTGTAAGTTGATTTTCATGTGAGTGTATCATGTCAACCAACTTTTGAAGACCAGTCGGCCTAGAGGATGATGCTGGTGGTTAAGAGCTCTGAGGCAGCACTCACACAAAAGCATGCCTCGACATAGAAAAAGTGGGATCATTGAGGTCCATGTCCAACAACGCATCATCAATGTCATGGGTTGTGAGGTCTTCAGGGACATCCCAATTTTGCATTCTCTTTATCTTTCTTTTTGGAGAATCCACGTCCCTCTACTTATCAATATCAATCATCCCAGTAACATAGCCATCTCGGTCATCTGCAAAGTATAGGACCCCTACTCTAGCACACAACAAGCAAATTAGAACTTAAAAAGGCATGGAGAGACCTTGTTGTCTGGCTTTCCTCTTCATTTGTGTGGCGACTACCTCACTGAAGTTAACATGCACCCCATTCATGATGCACGTACATAGAATCAACTGGCAATATACAAAGTCCAACCATAGTTTTCCTTTGAATTGGAGGTCTTGCCTTGGAATTTCACCTCCCATGATGGCCTATAGTGGTTTCCCATTTGCAATAGTCCGAGCCACCGATCGGATTTTGTCGCCCTTGGTATCCACCTTCTCTATAAATTGGTCCCTAGTTCAATTTGTTCACCCCCAATAGATAGAATTTATTGCATCTGGGGTGATATCCAGCTCTACTCAATGGATCACGACAAATGAGAGATTTGGGAACTCATCTACCTTCCTTGTGTGTTTCATTGAGTTTTGCCCTGCTTGATAGGAGGCGTAGAACTCTACCACCAGGTTAGGGTAGTGGACAAGTAGAACATCCAATAATGGGTGCCAATCTATCTAATCAAATTTCCTATTGATGTTGGGAATCTCCTGCCCCAGCCCATTGTTGCGACCAGAGCTGGGACCCGGGATCGAGACATGGTACCTAGAACCACGAATGGCTCCAAGATAACCCATGGCATGTGCATTGCACCTCAAAAGCATAAATTAAATTGGAGACTTAAAACTTAAATATAAATATGTGGAATTCTACATGTTATAAAACATAAATAGAAGTGTTAACATCATAACACCGAGCCTAAAGTTGAACATACTACTCTATATCTTAAAAGCCTCAACATTCTAATAAGTTGTTGGGGCAAGCCCCAATCTAACACCAATTCTAATACTAAACAGACAAAATAACAGGATTGAAAGAATGTCCATGGTAGTGATGACTCATCAACACAGGGGTAAGTATGAACTGATAAGGAGCATGACTAATGGCATGGTTGAGTCTGATCATCCAAACCTACATCATGAAACGACGTAGCATAGAGTATCCAGTCAGTACTTTGAATGTGCTAAGTATGAGAGGTGAGTAAAACTTGTTATTAAAATACATAAAGAGTTCAAGAGAGTAGGACATTTCAAACATGAAGCAATAATCATTATATAGGCATAAGGACTCAAGGTTTTCAAAAAAGTTCATAAACTAGTCATAAACTTATTCATAAGGGAAACCTTGTAAAAAATAACTTGAGCCTAATTATCATAATCATTAACATGCATAAAAATCAAAAGGAATAGTGGAAGGATTCAACATAATCGACAACATCTTGATAGAGTTTACATGATTCCCCAAATATCTCGCTCAAGTGGGAAGAGCTGCCCCAAGCTTTCCAGGCAAGGGACAATGACATGGCGTCATCATTAAAGATACCCCGTAGTGTTAACATGAGTATGGTCCTACTCAGTGTTAGATACTACTCCCAAAAACATGCACATGGAACATAGAGTAATTGTGAAACATACATGAAA
>JACEIK010000011.1:708019-718547 GCA_018107945.1 Datura stramonium | reverse complement strand
GTCTTACTCGCTCTTCTGACTTGTTACCGTAAGGGTCTGCACAACTTACGTAATCATATGGGCTCCTTACTCTTCCTAACACTTTCTGGAATCAACCAATTCGTCTTCACTTACTGCATACTTTGGCCAACATCACCTCAATTTTTATGCCCTTTACTGTACTGGAATCAAACTAACAGGTAGGAATAGCCTTTTCTTACTGCAACAAAACAAAGACATGGAACTGTACCACATCTAAAAGGATGGAGGTGGCAATCCTACATTTCCCTCTCTTTCTCACATTTATTCGATAATCTAACATTATCTATCATCCTAGTCAGATCTTATATATCTAAAGAATAAATCAACTCGTATATATGCTATGCTTCTAACTTCCTACTCTGAAGTTATAGAAATATACTGGAGATGGTACCGATAGAGGTATCACATTGGGAGGTCCCTGATACCTCCTCCTGCTGCTGTAGTTACCCTGCAATGGGCTGGTGCCCTCTTCTGCTGCTATATCAAATCTTCTGCCTGTGATGGGGTGCTGATCTGACTTTGTATCTATAATCAAAGAGTATGATAAGTTTTAGAGACTCAAACCTATACTGTACCACTCTATAGCACGACTGAATAAGAAGAAAGAGTAACCATCCCATCATGCCTTGCAGCCTCCTTTCTATAGTATGTGGTGCTCAACACATCCATAGACAAGAATCTACTTAGCACGGCTTTCAGACTCCCTGGGATATGACCTGCTCTGATACCAAGTTTGTCACGCCCCGCCATGGGAGGCATGACTGGCACCTGGTGCCCTACTAAGACCTAGACTACTGGACTACAGAGCCTAGGCACTTCTGGTGCCAGGATGGCTCTATCTCTGGGTTCATGGAACCAAAGGGCTATATAAAAGATGTAAATACAGCCTCCGGCCGACTAGGCCGATAGCCACCTGTAACGAAGCAACAGCTAACCAGAACAACAGTAGTATGAAGAAACCTATGCGGGCCGATAAGGCCACCATGCTGTCTAGTTTCCTCTGAATCAAGAAAACAGGTGCTAAACTGCTACGTGACCGACAAGGTCACCACTAACAACTAAAAAAGGCCCCACACGGCCATCATAAACAACTAAAACATACACACGGCCTCACACGACCGGTACAACTAACCATAGGGAACATACAATCTGCAAGCCTCTAAGAATACTTATAAGATGGTCGGGACAGGGCCCCGGCCTACCCATACTGTACAATAAAAGAAAAATAATAATCCTCTAGCTGTCTAGCTCCGGATGACAGGAGCTGATGACTCTGTGTCCTGGATGGAATTACGAGGGATCAGCTCCTCGTCTATGAGTACCTGCAGGCAAGTAATGCAGTGCCCCCAAGCGGGCGTCAGTACCACTAGTACCGAGTATGCAAAGCAAAACTGAACATAACTGAAGATAAACAATAAACTGGTGGTTACTAAGATAACAGAGGATAGCTAAAACTGCCTAGAATAGCAGAATTTGTACTGAGCCTAACTGTAATGCAAAGAAGATAAGAATCATACCCTTCGCTGCGGAGTCCTGCTATTTATCAAGTTAATAAGTAACACACACACATATATATATAGCATACAAGAACCTATACCAGCCCCCATAAGCCGGAAGGTGCCAATCTACACGCAATCTATATACCCCTACCCGGGTCAAACCATCAAAAAATAAATTCACTCCACTCTCCTAAAAGCTACGAGCATCCAGTCGGCCCCCTGGGTATGAAGATTGGGCTCTCTAGGCCCCTGACTATAACTGTATCTGAGTGTGGAGGACTCCTGTATCTGTAATCTGAGATCTGTATCTGTAATCTATTATCTGTGCCCTGGGCGCAAGCGCTCGATAAGGTATGCTATAATGCTGATCAGCCTTCTATGGGGAATGCTGCATCCCATCTTCGTCCTACTGCGGATGGCATGCCACTCCTTGGAGTGACGTATCCTTACCCTCTGGCGGGCGAGTCGACAAAACTATTAACCCTGTGGCAGTGAGGAAGCTCTAAGAGTGCCCACATATCACAAACAAGTCTCAAATACAACAATAATCACATGTAACATGTATAATAAATCTGATAATACTGTTCATGTTTTGATATTATATTCTGATTCTCTGGCTGAATTAAACTGAGTCTGGTATAATATCTCGCTGTTTAATACTAATTTACTGACTTTTATTCTTAATATGGCATAGTAATACAAACATACTTAATACTCGACTTCTGGAACTTCCTTCGAGGATTTATTCTATTTTACTAAACTAGAATTACTAACTTGCCGAAGAAACTAGCTTAAAATACCTCATTGTCGGCTTCCCGGCTAACTGGCGTAACTCGGCCAATATTCAGCTATTTCTTCCAACTGTATTCACATTCATAGTAATTAGAACTAAATTCATCAATATTATGGAAGAAAATACTACTTTGAATATATATATATAGCCCACACTTTGACTTATCGAAAAACAGCCGAAAACTCGCTATTTTTCGAAAGTCCAGAAGGGAGAAATGCTCACTTTAGGGCTAGGAGTATATTGACACTAATTTGGAGCAATTCCACTTATCTTAGCTCGGTAGGACGATGGTTTTCCAGCCGAATTTCATGAAACCAACTCCGTTGGAATGCTCCCTGCAGCTTAATACTTCACTACCCAAGATTAATTCGAGTTTGGACGGCGTTTAGCGGCGTAAACATAAGGAATTTTAAAGAAACCCTTCGTCCTCTCTACTGTTCTGCTCGCTTCTGAAAATTAAAAGTGGAGAAATGAATTTTAAAATGAACTGGGGCTTTATATAGTTGGGTCTGGACACCCCCCTCCGTGGCACGTTGGCCATCGCGGAGGGGCTTCCTCCGTGGCACATTGCCATCGCGGAGGGGTCTGCCCGGCCTCCTCTTGCGATGGTCTGATGCGGCGCTTTTCCGGCCTTCCCCTGGGCCTTTTTCTAGCATGTATGGCAGTCTAAAACAATTAACCAACATGCGAATAGGCCATCTAAATGTCAAGAATTTACGGGGTGTAACAATGAGAGTGGAATAACCCCTCATTAATAAACCCCACATACCTTGATTTACTAATTCTTGACTTAGCTTGAAACCCAATTAGAATTGCAGTGAATGAGAGTGAAGAGCTCCAGATTGCTCTTGCTAGCCTTGAGAAGTTTTGATCTTTTAACTGGGGTGATAAGAGCAGAGTGAGAGTTCTAGGGTGGATAATCCACTTAAAGAACTCGCTTTCAAGCTTAAAAATGACATAATTTAGTACTTAGGAGCTTAGATAATATGAAAATGCCCTGAATAAATCGAGAGGAAATTACACACTACCAGACCTGACGAGAGACTGGATCATCCATTGGGAGACATGATGGGTGGTCTAATAACGTTAAAATCCACTCCTCACGAGGAGAAGTGTAAACAATCACAATATAAATACCCAACTAAGAGTCGCGGTCGAATCCACAAAGAATAGCGATTGAATAACGCAAAAGTCGTCTATTAACATGAAGTGAAATTGCATCTATGTATTGAAAATAAAAAATTAAATATTGGTGGAAAAAGAAATAGCACAACTTGAATTAAAACCAACTATCAAGAGAACAAGGAAACCAAATTGAATGAATAATTATGAGCAAGGAACAGGGGCATGCTTTTGATTGGGGTTCGATTGGATTGGAATTAACTAAAAAATCAAATTATTACTCATAAGCATACATAACCTTGGATAAAGTAACACCCCATGTTTTCCAACTATTTGGGTGCTCTTTTCCTTGAATTTTCTCAAACCCCAAGGCCTCAAATAATTAATCTACTATAGCTTAGGCAAGATTTGAGTTATCTCTAGCCTCAAATCTCTAATGGGTGTATGACTATGGGTTTTGTCTATATCTAGCCCAATCCCACACACTCAAGACCCAATTTACCACACTTTTCTTTCTCACCCATATTCAATTTCCCTTTTTCAAGAAAAAATGGAATAAGTACACATAACCCACTTTTGCAATAATGGATAATTTAATTATAACTTGAGAGAAAATAACAAATTTATACTAAATGAGTAATTACAAGATTAATATAGCAATACCCAATCCAATCTATCACCAATCATACACACACCCAAAGCAAAGTATCTAGTTACTCATAGATTTATAATACAAAAGAATATTGACAAAAGAATTCATAAAATTCATCATTAAGAGTAAATAAAAAGATCAAAATTGTCTTCAATGGTGGTTTGTACCTCGAGGAAGAAGAAGAACAAAAGCTATTAAGTATTTGTCTATCTAACTCTACAAATTTGAAATGGAATATTCAATACATTCTAGAGAATGTATAGAAATAGGTTAAAAAGGCTCCTCAAATACCGTGCTCGATGATTTTTCTCTCCTGAAGACTACCTCACATGCAAGTCAACGGCGTCCCACCGGTGGCCATCCGCAAGGTGCCTCTATGTCGTAGCTGGGGCTAGTGACTTAGGGATCTGACCGGCGGTTCACAGGGCTGTCCCACATTCTGCCGATCCACCTTCAACTTCACACCAGTATGCTCTTGCGTTTGTCCGACATTTTGCCTGTCCCATCTGGTAGAGCGCCGGTACCATCCTATAGGGCATTGGTCCTCTTCTTTACTTCAATGCTTTTTTCCAATTCCTTTCCTTCTCTCTTTAAGTTGAATGCCTGAAAAAACAAAAGGGAAAGAGCATAAAATCCGCCCCAATGACTTGAAAACCAAGCAAAAATCTCATGTTTAAAAGACTAATGAGTTGGTATATTACCAACTCATTAAACCCCCAAACTTGAACCATTGCTTGTCCTCAAGCCAGAAAATTCTTTATAGCTGAACTATAGGAGTAATCATGTCATTCTACATGAGATTACGCCCAAGGGACTACTAACGACCTAGAAAACCCAAAGATCATACACCAACTCAAAGGAAAAGAGGAGACTCAACACTATACGCAAATGCTTCAAGAGATGACCACAATCAGTTCGCATGATTCACAGTTGATTCCTTCATTCAAAACATGGGACATGGTTGATCAGAGCAAGCTTATATAGTATCGTAAGTCATTAAAAAATTCACATTCAAAGTTTGCCTTAAAGATCACTACATTCTTGTCTCAATCACTTATTTTGGCACGTGCAAGCATGTTCCCCACAAAGGAGGTGATGCTACTCACATCAAAAGAGAATCCCATTTAATTATCAAAAAATTCACACTCAATGGATTATAGAATAAAACAAATACGCTCACTCTCACAAAAAAAATCTCGTCCACTTAAATTTACCCATAAGGTTTCCCTTCGTGTAACTCGCCAGTAATGTAGAGTTACTACACATAAAATCATTTAGGACTTGGAGGTCATGAAAAAGGCTAGGGGTAAAGGTAGGATGACTTTTATGTTCTAGTAAGTAGAACCTCCCTAATATCTTTTTTGTGAATCTTATTACATATTCCATTTTCTTTTGAGACCACCCTCACATTATCCCTCCTTGATCAACATTTTCACTTTTGAAACAAGAGCCCTCCTTATCTCTCCTTAGTTACCACTTTTCATCTCAGTTAAGCAAGAGGTAGCACCTTTCTGCAATTCAGTTCTTTTTACCCAAACATATCATTCATTCTTTTCATAACCGGATGCTACCTCACATTGAAGTTCACGTCTTTTTTTCAATTTTCATTTTTCATAACTCCCAAACATACGCTTTTTCCTCATCTTTCCCTTTTCTATTCCCACACTTTTGGGAAATTAAGCATCATTTTTGTATTTCTTCTCACAACTTCAACTAGGGAAGATGGGTGCAAAAGAGGGATTACAAAAGGGGTAATAGGCTTGTAATGTGTTTTTCAAGGAAAAGGCTTAGAGGCTCAAAATTGACTAGCACGGATTCATGCTCAAGGAGGTCATATGGGTAAAGTATCTATCAAAAGAAACACTAAAATCATCTTCCAAGTGTAGCTACATCTAGGATTTCACCTTGAGTCACACTTCGGGAAAGTTCTAGAAAATCGTTCATTCAAGAGAATTAAACTAAAACCTTTCCCGCAAAGCATCACCCTCCAAGGGGTTCACACCATTTTCATCACTGCATCAAGAGTCATAAAGCAAGACAACATGTGAATCAATAATCCAAACAAAGAATGTGTAACTTATGACAAAGAGTACTCAACTTTCACATTCAAATAACCCTTTCTTTCTCAAAATTTATTTTTTAATTGCAATGCCATTTACAAAAATTTTAAATTTTTGGTGGTACCTCTCATAAGCCATTGTAATCATTGACTCAAAAACTAGTTTAAACTCCACATTTTCCCTTGAGAAAGTCGCCTCTCAATCCATCATTGGGAAATGCCACATGGTTCGATAATAAAAGAAATGAAAAGAAAATCTCTCCTTGGGAAAGAACCGTGGCATAAAGAAAATGCTTGAAGTTTATTCATTAACTACTATAAATAAAAGGCGATAATTGAGACTTGGGTCATGAAACATTTGGCAATTGAACACAGATCCAATTAACGCCACTAACAACTTAAGAAAAATGTTTCATTCATCACAGGCTCGATAAGGGCAGCAACAAACAACCAAGACACACAAAAAGAAATCAAATCAGCCTGATAAGGGCAACAAAATATCAACAACAAGCCCGACAAGGTAACAAAAATTGAAAAATAACCACAAGAGAGAAAGAGAGGACTCAACCCACCCCCAAATATAAAAACACATTGTCCCCAATGTATGCATGAAAAACAGAAAAGGTGGTAGGAACTCCCTGAAGTGGCTACTTCTCATCATCAATATTGGCCTCTTCATTTTTATAATGGCCCATATCTCCCCGGGTCTCCTAATCATCACCTAAGCCCTCAAACATATTATCAATGGGGCTGCAGGCTGTAGGTGGAGCATCCATGGCTGCATCAAGTGCGTTCATGTCCGGATCTTCCCTTGGTGCCCGGCTTCTAAAATCTTGCATTTCAGCCTGAAGAGATGTCACTACACTCTCCACTACATCCACCCAGAGCATAGCTTAGTCAAGCTGTTGTACACATTCTACATCTCCCTTTTCACTATTCGGTGATAAGGTCCGGGAGATTTTGAGCTAGCTTTTAGAGTTGACTCTTATGAGAATATGTCATATCGGTAAGCTTTTGAATTCCACTAGGGCGAGAGGATGGGGGAGGAGGTTAAAGCACTCGAAATGGTACTTCCCTAGATGCATGACCCAATATCTCATGGTGTGGCACATTAAAGTCTAGAGCAACGAGGGTCTTATCAATGCCATGAGAGGTGGAGTCTTCGGGAGCCTCAAAAGCTTACAACATTTTTCTCTTCATATTGTTTGCCTCAGCATCCATTTTTCTCTACACATTGATTACATAGGTGGTGGTGCTAGGAGACTCGTCAAGGAATAGTGGCACCCCTGTATTGAGGTAAAATTGAGATATAAGCTCATATGGCTTCTACGTTCCCTGCTACTTTGCTTTTCTCTTCATTTGATTGGCCACGATCTCCCTGAAGTTTATGCATCCGCTGTAATGATATAGGCGATAGGTATTTCTGCCTCCAAGTTCACATTTCCGTCATTCTCTATTGGCATAATTTGGCTGCACACGAACTCCAGTCATAGTTTTTCTTTGAACGTGAGATCATGCCTTGAATTCTCCTCACCCATGGAGGCCTATAAGGGCTTACCACTAGCAATGATTGGAGCTATCCAACTGAAGTAATTTTCTTTGTCAGCCAGTCTATCTATATGCTCAGTCCCTGGATCGATCTCATCAGCCTATAATAATGCATTGATGGCGGCTGGAGTAATATCTACCTCCACACTCCAAATTCAAACTGAGGCAAGACAAGGGAACTCATCAACCTTCGTTTTATGCTTCATAGCCTCTTGTCGTGCCTGGTATGATGCATAAAACTCAAGCATCAACTTTGTGTAGTACTCTGGAAAAGGCTCAGTAAATATTTGCCACTGCCTATCGGCGAACTATGAATTTATCTTGGGGAAATCATTCCTCAGCCCCACCAGATCAAATATTTTCTCAGTTGTCAATGATCTTCCTTCAAATATAGCATAGTGTGCCTTCATGTCGTGCACACAAAAAATGATTGCCTCCCTAGTGTTGGTGGAGGTTGGGTTTACCTTGGCCTTCCCTCTACTCTTGATTTTTGATGTGGAGGGTGCCTTGCCTTTGTCTGGCTTCCTTGATGAAGTTATAATTCTGCAAAATCATGTTAGTGCCACGACAAAACAATAATTCTTTTTGTATTTTCGACAATTGAAAAGAAAAGGAAATAGCTGTCCTAAGCCAAGGAACAAAATTCTTAGGATTGGATGACCAACATTTTCAGGGATAAAAATCAAGTGCTGGCAGTACCGATAGTAGAAAAACAAAATGAAGGTGGAGACTCGCGAGTTACTACTGATCTGCCGATTCTTGGTAGAAAACTGGGTGAAATTTCTCTCTTCCGACGCCACACCGGCGTTTCGCCGGTCTTGACCCGTGACGCATAGGTGAAACGCGGTTTTAGGCAGTGTGCTGAAAGCTTGCACCCAAACCTGCATCTCATCTGACAATTTGCCAAGCCCGTGCGACTGTTTGTTGGTAGACGTCGCTTAGTCTTTTTCACCCCTAATTCCGCTAAATAGAATCCCCTCAAATTCATGACTTACTCGCTTACTTCATATTATGATTTATTCACTCAAGCAACACAACAAAAATAAAAATGAGGATTCAGCCTTAAGAAAGACGTCACCTTATCTATCATTGGGCAAATCATGCATTTGAAGCACACAGAAGTTACTTAGACTTCACCCCAACTATTGTATCGATCATACCAGTTCAATAGACATTTCCACAAAATAGGTAACTACCCCAATGTTATTCAGGTATTTAAACCCCCAACATACCACATCATAAAAGTCATTTAGCACAAGGAACTCACAAAATAGGAAATGGGGAAATGGGTATTGAAAATATCACGTGCAGCATGCTTCATGTTTTTGATTCACAGTTTCAACAACAGCAAGATTAAAGCAATGTAAGAGCTCATGACCACATACGAATTTTAGAAGTTAGAAGAAGTAAAGAGATTGAAGCTTTCTTCTTGACAAACAATGGTATCTACACAATGAGAATTGCTTTTTCTTTTCTTTGCTAAGTGAGAGTTGTGTGAGGTAAGGTAAAATGAAAAGAATGAGAGGGAGAGACTTTATAGGCTGAAGAGAAGGAGGGTGATTGGGTGGTGAGAATGTGGGTTTGATGGTAAGGATTTGGGAAGGTGGAAGAGTGGGGAAATGAAATTCGGAAAAGTGAAAGGGTTGTATGTTAGTTGAAAAAGTGGAGATAGGGAGTTTTTGGGAAGGTAAAAGGGTTTTTTTTTACCGGATTTGTACTTTATAAAAGTGCTGCAGGTCAGGTTGGTAAATGGGTCAGTGACAACACTCAAACACACAATTCTTGACAAAGTATGAAGCGATTGTTATCAATAAAGAACCCAACTAAGAGGTTGGGGTCAAACCCACAGGTAATATGGTAGATCTAGACTAATGCTAGTACGTAAACTTGTTGGCACGTTAACTCCAAATTTGGGGGTTTTTAACAAAGAAATAGTAAAATAAGATTATAATTGTGAATTGAATCAAGATTTGGAAATAACTAGAGTATGTGTTCCCTATGGGTTCATAACTACTTCGGGTATACACATGTGATCAATCCCAATACTTACTTATACAACTGATAACAAGGGTTCATCCAAACGACTGGTTCGTCCCTATTGGATGACTATACTTAATTACTAGGTCAAGTCTCATGAGCAATTTCAAGCTAACCGTTTATCAATATGTTCAAAATTTAACTCTCCTATGACCACAACTCAAGTTAATAAAACGAATCATGATCAAAACTTTGTTGTAATTCTCTTTTTGTAATCTCTACCTCTCCAGGTTCAAGCAAGTAAAGAATTCGGGCAAGTCCTAACATTGTACACTATTATGAAACATTTAAGCCTGAAGAGAATATAATACAAGCTTTATGCATTGGGAATCACTTTGCAACCTTAGTTTGTTAATCCACCATGGTTCCCACAACCCTTACTTGTGGAGGTTTTAGCCTCTCATGTTGTAATATTATGATATGCATTCATAGACTAACATATAATTAAATATTTACAGCAATAGTTTTGAGAAAAAATTCTTTGAATATGCAAGAATAATCTCAAGAACAATTGATATAGAAATCAAGAATTGCTCCCAAGAAGTGTTAATCACATGTAAACTACTCAATTCTATGTTCTCTATTGATTCTCTGTTGATCCGTATTGAAAATAAAACATAAAAGATATTTATACAAACATAAGAAACCTTTTCCAAAGATAGCAGGGAGATTTTCCATAACTGGTGCCGCCTTTGCCATGATTGGTCATACGACCCGTAGCAGGATTGCACGGGTCGTTACTGCCTCTCATACGTCCTTGGCTTGCTGAAACTTTGGAGATAAATGTTGGGAGTTGG
>JACEIK010000011.1:617517-636483 GCA_018107945.1 Datura stramonium | reverse complement strand
CCCGGTGTGGTACATCGACTAGAGATATTTTTATTTTACCCCAGTGAGATACATCAGCTGAAGATATTTTTATTTTTCCTTGGTGTGGTACACCCGTTGGATGAATTTTATATATGGATTTATGGTTGGCTGGTTGTTGCCATTACAGTTATAGTTTTTCTTGTGCATTACTTGGTTGCATTTGCACTTCAGTATTGACTTATTGCTAGGTTTCAGTTTCCAGGATTCCGTTGTTACTATTCCTTACTTTTGGCTCAGTTATCGTTTTTATCTTACATGTTTACAGTTTTTTGCCTTACATACAAGTAAATTTCATTCATACTGACGTCCCTTCGCTTGGGGACCTGCATTCGTGCCACGGGTGCAGGTAGAGGTCGAGATTGCCAGTTGCAGTACCAGTTCATGAGATTAGTGGATGTGTTGGTATGCTCCTTTCATTCTGTAGCTAAGACTGGTTTTGTTTCAATTAGAGTTTTGAGATGCAGTTATGGGTAGGTCGGAGCCATGTTCCGACTATCAGCCAGTTTACTCTTTAGAGGCTTTGTGGACTTAGTGTGTACAATGTTATTCAGTTTGTGGCCTTGTCAGCTTTTTGTTGTTTAGTTTAGCATACTCATAGCCTTGTTTGCATTTCAGTTGTTTACCCTGTATTCTTGAGACATTATGGGTCCAGTTTGTGCTCTAGTTGATTGTGATAGGTGGCTTGGACAGCCTAATGTTACAGTTGCAAATGTCATATAGCCGGCTTCCAAGTCAGTCAGGTATGGGGAGCCAGTCGCGACCTCCCCCCAATTATAGGGCATGACAAGAACGATATAAAGAGAGACATTGCTGAATTCGTAGCGAAGTGTCCAAACTGTCAGCAAGTCAAGGTGGATCATCAAATACTAGGAGGAATGACTAAAGATATCAATATACCCACATTGAAGTGGGAGGAAGTAAACATGTACTTCATTACGGGTCTACCTTACACTCATCGGCAACATGATTCTATTTGGGTAATAGTGGACCAAATAACCAAGTCAGCTCACATCCTCCTGGTCAAAACCACAAACTCAGCTGAAGACTATGCCAGACTTTACATCCAGGAGTTAGTCAGACTCCATGGGGTGCCTTTGGCTATCATTTCAAACAAAGGAACTTAGTTCACCTCACACTTCTGGATGTCCTTTCAGAAGGGACTAGGAACTCAGGTCAAGCTCAGCACAGCTTTTCACCCGCACACAGATGGGCAAGCTGAGCGGACTATTCAAATCCTAGATGACATGTTGAGAGCATACAAGATCAATTTTAAGGGTAATTGGGATGACCATTTGCCTCTTATCGAGTTTACG
This sequence comes from Datura stramonium, assembly GCA_018107945.1. Lineage (NCBI taxonomy): Eukaryota > Viridiplantae > Streptophyta > Magnoliopsida > Solanales > Solanaceae > Datura > Datura stramonium. Next base: position 635,149 of record JACEIK010000011.1, on the reverse strand, counting down.
TACAATAATAGCTACCACTCTAGCATTCAGATGGCCCTATTTGAAGCATTATATGGTAGGAGGTGTAGATCTCCTATAGGGTGGTTCAAGGTTGGTAAAGCTACCTTGATAGGGCTAGACTCTGTTTACGAGGCAATGTAGAAAGTTCAACTCATCCGGGAAAGATTGAAACCAGCTCAGAGCCATTAGAAATCTTATGCCGATGTGTAGAGAAGAGAGTTGGAATTTGCAATTGATGACTGGGTTTACATTAAAATTTCTCCCGTGAAAGGGGTGATGAGGTTTGGAAAGAAGGGAAAGCTCAGTCCGAGATATGTGGGACCTTATAGAATTTTGAGGCGTATCGATAATTTAGCCTTTGAGCTAGAATTACCTTCAGAATTAGCAGCTGTGCACCTAGTATTCCATGTGTCACTTTTGAAGAAGTGCATCGGGGATCCAACCTCAGTTGTGCCATTTGACAATGTGGGAATAAAACATTGCCTCTCGTATCATAAGTTAAGGAATAAGGAAATAGCTTCATTCAATGTTTTGTGGAGGAATCAGCAGGTGGAGGGAGCTACGTGGGAGGCCGAAGCTGATATGATGGACAAATACCCGCACTTGTTCTATACTGGCTCTATTACAGCTTAAAATGTTAGTTTGCCTTAGAGACTGATATAGTTGTTGGATTCAAGTCATGTGTGTAAGTTTCTTTCATGTTTTTGAATGTATATATGAAAGGTAAATTCAGTTCAGTCATGTATTTTGAAACAGATGTAGTCATTCTGACTGTTTTGGAGTTAAATGAGAAGTATTTGAAAGTTATGATTGTTATTCTCTGCTTTCCGATGTGTTTTCTAACACTCGAGGATGAATGTTTCCAAGGGGGAGATATTGTAATGTACCGAAAACTCAAACACTAGATCCGGGACTTAAATAAGAAAATCTAGAATCTGTAGAAATTGTCATAGAACGACTCACCTAACGGGTTGTTGAGAGACCTAATGACTCTTTGGGTTAGTTGTGGGAAGGAGTATTGAGATATGATAAGGGAGAGGAAATGTACCCAACTGAAGAACTCACAAGTCGTGGTTGTCTACCACAACCCGTAAGGTCACTCGTGAGCAGGCGGGGGTCAGGAATTTAAAGAATTAGGCAGTATACTTGACGATTTACCTAACGACTTGTTCGTGGTCGTAACGAGTTGTCAGGACCCTCGTGGTGGCCTTCCAGGTTATTCCAGGCAGTGTACCTAACGACTGTGACCATGAGTCATGATCAGTGACCACGACCCGTTGAGTCACTCATTAGGATCACCTGACAGGTTTTCCTCGCGTTTTTCCAAGGGTTGTTTAGTAATTTCCTACTCTCCTAAACATCAAACTACATCATTTTAGTCATAATTTTAGACCTATTAGTGGGTAAAAATGGTTCATTCCTCATTCCCACTCTATGTTTTTAGAAAAGTCATCGTAAGCTCTCCTATATAGAACCCTTCAAGAAAGCCTAGGGTTTTCCTCCATTGCAGCAGTCCAAGCATTCTCCGTCAAGAAACTTCAACTTAGGTATGTGGGAATTCAACAAGGGAAATTGTTCTTCCCTTGTGTCCCCTAAAACTCGCCTATAGTTTCTCTATCAGTTTTAGGCTTGAGTTTTCGAATACAAAGAAATTACATGTTATTAGTTGTTAATTTCATATAGAATGAAATCCTTGCGTATTATTGATATGATCTCCATCAATTCTTACCTGAACTGTTGATGTTCTTGCCAAAGTGAATGTAAGCCCTAAATTTCCTAGAAAAGACTATTGTGTAATTAAATTTCGTCTAGTTTGTGAAGTGTGATTTGGTCTAAATTTTCTAGTATTTCTAATTGTTTTTATGTTTAGTAAATACTCCATTGATAAGAATGATTTTATCCTTGTCGGATAAGATTTCTTTAATTCTTGCAATTTTTTCATATTATGGAATTCTCGTGTTGTTGGAATGAGTTAGGTTCTCTATTAGCTGCTTAGTAGATCAGTTCAGTTAGAACGTAGAACCTCTTCAAAACTATTCAAAACATGTCAACTGATCAGTTTGACTTCAGTTTTTTCCTGAGGTGTCAGTGGTGCCTCCCAGTTATAAAAATCAGACTCAGAATTCGGTTTATTGGTCCATTAGGCAGTCATGACATTTTAGATAAATAGCTCTGACTAGTCTCAGGACCCCAGTTCAGACTACAGTTTGTTCTTAGAGGGTTACGAATCTTCTAGATAAGCTGCTCTGACTAGTCTAGAACCCAGTTTCAGAATCTGGTCTGATAAGACTCTCAGGGTACTTTCAGTTATATATCCCTGACTAGTCTTTGACCCCAGTTCGAGCTATCATCTTAGGATTCAATTTAGGTATTCCAGTCGGAGCAGGACTTAGCACCAAGCGAGCCGGGGTTCCAGCGCACCCAGGTTCCCAGAACTACGTTGCCAGTGTAGGTTACAGTATTTATAGGCTTTATTGGCCCCACACTCTTGTGATCAACCAGTTCATGCCTTTATACCTCGGTAAGGTATATTGGGTCCTACCGGTGGGGTGTATACATCAAACTCCGTGCTTCGCTCACCTGGTTACATGTAGGTTACAGACTCTCCCACTAGTCAGCCCAGTCCAGTTTCAGAATAAGAAGCTCAGTTCAGTACAGTATCTCAAACATAGAACTTTTGGACTTAGGGCATGTCCTTGACCATGAGACAGGGTCATCGTAACCGTTTCAGTTCACTTTAGTGGTTCAGTTCAGTATTTTAGTTGGTCATTGCATGTCATTTAAATTTAGTCATTTGCATTCAATTATGATTTCTCTCACTTACTCAGTAGATTCAAAGTACTGACGCATACTTTTATGCTGTATTGTTTCATGATACAGTTGCAAGTTCTTAGACACAACACCGTTAATCGCTGCGGTTAAGATCCTCCTCCTTAGCAATTGAAGTGTGAGTCCTCATCATCCGAGGGCCTTATTTCATTTCTTTCAGTTAAATTATTATTTTTAGCTAGACATAGAGTTAGCTGAGGGCTTGTCCTAGCAACCAATCAGTTAGAGGGCTTTCAGACACAGAATTAATTTGAGACTGCAGATAATCTTAAACTTTATGTTTTCAGTTTTATTTTCATAAATTCTTTTATGCTATTATTTCAAAGCTTCCGCTATATTTTTGTTACTCAGAATACCAGTGTATGATAGACCGGGAGTTGACTAGGGGTCACTTGTGACATCAAGTATGGTGTTACGTCCATGGTGTAGGCTCGGGGCGTGATAGATTGAGCACTCTATTTGATTTTCCATGAATTGGCACTCTTCCTTATTCCTCGACAGTGAAGCTTCACTCTCATATTGAATAGGACTTTGAGTCCACACAGCATTAACATTCTTGGACCCGGTTCCCGAAACATGCTTCATCATCAATTCGAGCTGGGTCGTCATCTTTGCTAGTGTCTCATCCCTTTCTTCATCTCTTCTCCACATCTCTGCAGTAACAACACTTGGACTATCACCCTTTGAAGGTACTTCAGTGTCCCTCGTATGCCAAGTCCGATTTATTTTGGTGATTTTATCCAAAATAGCTCTAGCTATACCATAGGGATTGTTCATGACGGATCCTCTAGCTAAACTATTGGCCACGAACTTGTTAATGGAATCTAAGGAAAAATAATAACTTTAAAGGAGCACTCCATCAAATAGCCCGTGGTTTAGACATAGGGCCACTTTCTGCTTGAATCAAATCTATGCTTCATGTAAAGGTTCACTTGGGATTTGCCTAAAGTTGGTAATATCATCTCACAGCTGCAACATCCTAGATGGAGGAAAGAACCTATACAAGAAAGCTTCAGTCACCTTTTTCCATAGAGTGATACCTCCAGAGGGAGTTCCTCTAGCCACAGGGCAGCATCCCCAATCAAAGAAAATGGGAAAAGCCTCAATCTAATCAACTCTTGGCATATATTGGTGATGTTAAATGTTTGGCATATCTCAAGAAAATTCCATAGACGTCGATTTTCATCTTCACTTTGTTGATCTCCAATGTGTCCTTTCATTTGTAGTAGGTCTAACATTGTGGTTGTCACGTGAAACACTACATTCCCGACCGTGCCTGGTAGGTGAATGGCACCTGCTATGTTTGGCATTGTGTGGTCATCATCCTCGTGGTCCATATGTCCATCCACTGAACCATCTTGTGAATGTTTGCTAATATCAGTCATTCTAGAGACACCCAAAGACAGCTACAATTGTAAAAATAAAACACAAGATGATAAAGTTATTCAAATCAATAATCAACTAGGGATTATCTAATCCTATTCCTCAATGACACCAAAACTGATGATGTTCAAATCCATTCCCATTACACCCATAAGTTCCTAACATTTAGTCGGCATATTCTTACGTTACTCAAGAGTTTTAGGCTACGATGCATACGAGGAAGGTCCCGCGAAAAGGTCGAACGAGCGCGGAATCGAGGTTTCAAGGGAGAAGGCCGAACAAGCTGTCAAAAGGGCAACATGTCACTGACCCTCTCCCTCCGCAATGGGCTCCGTGACACAGCCTAGAATCGCCACGATGGGGTCCGTGACATGGACCCCCTGTCCACCGCCCAAGTTTTATATAAGTTTAATTGGATCACTTGGTCTCATTTCAAACATGAGACCTTCATCCAGAATAGGAGAGCCCCGCCATTTTAAAGTAAATTTCCTTCTGTTACGCTGCCAAACACCGTCCAAACTCAAATTTACTCGAACTCGATCAAGGGAAAGTGATCATCGCCAATACCTTTAAAGTCCATCACACAAGCTCTCAACATGTCCTCGAGAGTCTGGATTGTTCTCTCTCACTAACCATCCATTTGCAGAAGAAATGTTGTGCTGAGTTTAACCTGAGTCCCAAACCCTTTTTGAAAAGACCACAAAAACTTAGAGGTAATTGAGTACCTCGGTCTGATAATAGATAATGGAACTCCATGTAATCGCACCAACTCCTGGATACACTTTTTGGCTTAATCATCCGCTGAATCTTCGGTTTCGACCGGTAGAAAGTGTGCAGCCTTGGCCAACCTGTCTACCACCACCCAAATAGAATCATACTGTCGGCGAGTACGATGTAGGCCAGTAATGGAATCCATATTAATCTCTTCTCATTTCCCAGTGGGAATGCTAATATCCTGAAGTACGCCTCATGGCCTTTGATGCTCGACTTTCACTTGCTGACAGTTCGGGCACTTGGCTACGAATTCTTCAATATCCTTCTTCATGCTATTCCACCAATATATTTCCCGAAAATCATGATACATCCTTGTGGCACCGGGATGAATATATTACCCAGATCCATGAGCCTCATAAAACAACCGACTCCTTACATCATCGACATCTGGAACACATAGGCGACCCTGGTATTGCTGCACCCCATCTCCCCCTTGGGAGAAGACCTCCACCTTCTTACTTTGAATGGCTTCCTTCAGCTTTACCAACATTGGATCCTCATCTTGCCTAGCTTTCACATTTGTCACCAAGGATGATTCTAATCCGTTTTAAACAACAACGTAGCCATTGGTCGAGTCGATCAATCTATCTCCCATCCTTGCAAGTCGATGGACATCTTTCACCAACTCCTTCTTTCCCTCATCCAAGTGGGACACACTCTCCATAGAGAGCCTACTAAGAGCATCCGCTACCACATTAGCCTTACCCGGGTGGTAAAGGACACTCATGTCATAGTCCTTTAGTACCTCCAACCACCTCCTTTGCCGAAGATTGAGATCTTTCTGTGTGAACACATATTGCAAGCTCTTGTGATCCGTGAATACATCCACGTGGACCCCATACAAGTAATGCCACCATATCTTCAATGCGAATACCATCGCGGCCAACTCAAGGTCATGGGTCGGGTAATTGTTCTCATGGACTTTTAACTGTCTTGAGGCATATGCTATCACTTTCCCATGCTGCATCAACACACACCAAAGTCCGATTCTCGAAGCATCACAATACACCACAAAACCATCAGTACCCTCAGGTAGGGTCAACATTGGTGCTGAAGTGAGTCGAGTTGTAAACTCTTCGATGCTTTTCTCACAAGCATCCGACTATAAGAACTTTACCTTGTTTTGATTCAACTTGGTCAAAGGTGCTGCAATAGATGAAACACCTTCAAAAAATCTCCGATAGTAACCCGCTAAGCCCAAAAAGCTCCTGATATCTAATGGGTTCACCGGTTTGGGCCAACTTTTCACCGCCTCGATTTTATGAGAATCTACCTTTATGCACTCAGTCGATACCACATGGCCCAGAAATGCCACGAAGTCCATCAAAAACTTAGACATGTTGAACTTTGCATAAACTAATGATCCTTTAGGGTCTGAAGCACTACTCTCAAGTGAGCGGCATGCTCCTCCTTGCTCCGAGAGTATATAAGGATGTCATCAATGAACACAATTACTATCATGTCCAAATATGCCTTGAACACCCTGTTCATTAGATCCATAAAAGTTGCAGGGGCATTGGTTAGTCCAAAAGACATAACAACATATTCGTAGTGACCATACCGAGTCCTGAAAGCTGTTTTTCGGATGTTACTCTCCCGAACCCTGAGCTGGTGATGGTCGGATCTAAGATCAATATTGTAGAAACACTTGGCACCCTTAAGCTGCTAAAAAAAATCATTGATCCGGGGTAAAGGATACTTGTTCTTAATGGTGACCCTTTTTAACTGCCGATAGTCAATGCACATCCGAAGCGAACCATCCTTTTTTCAGAAAAATAACATTGGTGCACCCTATGGAGACTTACTGGGCCTAATAAGTCCCTTATCTAAAAGGTCCTTCAAGTGATCCTTCAATTATTTTAGTTCGGCTGGAGCCATTCTGTAGGGCGGAATAGATATAGGATGCGTTTCTGGGAGAAGATCTATACTGAAATCAATCTCCCGCTGGGTAGGAACACCTTGCAAATCCTTAGGAAAGACCTCTGGATACTCACGTACTACTGGAACTGGCTGGATAGTCGGGGTTTCGAATTCGACATCTTTAACCCTAACTAAATGGTACATGCAACCCTTAGAAATCATCTTCCTGGCCTTAGGTAGGAAATGAATCGACCTACAGGCACAACTGAACTACCCTTCCATTCTAAGACTGGCTCACTCAAAAATCTAAACACTACTGCCCGGGTTCTACAATTAACTGAAGCATAGCATGAAAATATCCAATTCATGTCGAGAATAATATCGAAATAGGTCATGGATAACTCTATGAAGTCTGCTGAGGTGACCTTATAAAGGACTGAGACTGGAAAACCCCTATACACCCATCAAGCTATAACTGAGTCACCTACTGGAGTTGAAACTGAGAAGGGTTGTGGCAAGACATCGGGACTAACTCTGAAGTTACTGGCCACATATGGTGTCACAAAAGACAAGTTAGTCCCTGGATCTAGAAACGTATAAACATCAATATGGAAAACTCGCCACATACCAGCGACCACATCTGGGGAGAACTCCTACTCCTGACGGGAAGATAAAGCATAAAATATATTCTGGCGCTAACCGCCAGTTGTGCTAGTAGATTCCCCCTGAAATGCTGAGTGTGCGGGAGGGGATGCTAAACTAGAAGCTCGACCTCGGCCCCCAACCCTATCCTATCTCATAGCTGGACAATATCAAAGCATGTGTCCGGGATGCCCACACCCGATACAAGCACCTGAACCCGCCAAGCACTAGACTATGTTCCCCCGACCACACCTGCGACAAGCTTGGATGCTAGAATCTTCGAGTCTGCTGCTTTGACCCCTTGAGCCTGATGCTCGCCCTCTTTGATTTTGTCTAGGCTTGCGTAGCACACTCAATGTCGAAGATGTCGGGGCTGATGATCTCTGGTGAGTCTGCTGTCAGTGCCCACCATCGGACCTCTACTGAGAGAATCTGTGGTCCTCAGTCCTAGCCCTCTTAGCCTCCCTCTCTCTTGAATGTTTTGCCTTGATCTGCAGGGCGTACAACACTATGCGAGGGAAGTCCATATCCTGGTGAAGCATAGCAATCTGGCACTCCTTTTAAAAATACCCTACTATACCATGCCCAAATATGCTCACTCGCGTCCTCTGGTCAGCCACTAACTCTGGGGCATATTTTGATAGGCAAGTGAACTCAAGAGAATACTCTTGCACGATCATTCTTCCCTGCTTCAAGTTTACAAACTCAGCTGCCTTTAGCACCCTCATCTCCCGAGGGAAGAACCGATCTAGGAATGCAATCTAAAACTCCTCCAACTTGATCGGACCTGCTCCTGCGACGCTTCTATCCTTCCATTGGCGAAACCAGATATGTGCAACCCCCTTCAACTGGTAGCAGGCCAACTCTGTGCACTCAACACTACTCACCCCCATGACTTGGGTGATCTTGACACTCTCATCAATGAAATCATGCGGGTCATCATCTACCTTGGACCCCAAATACTCTAGCGGGTTCATCCTCAAGAAGTCTCTGACTCGAGTTGTCACCACATTGCCATTTTGCGGAACACGCGCAACGGCCTGCTGATTGACCTGAGCAGTCAAGGCCTGCGCAAGTATCTGAATAGCGGCCCGAAACTCAGCATGAGCAGCTGGCTCCGGTGCTTAAGGCTCCTGAACTGGTGGGGCTGGCCGATGGCCATAATCATTTCCATCCTCGTGGCCTTCACCACCTCCATTCCTCCTTCCGTTCATTCTTCGAGGAGCCATGATTCTGCTATCACGAATAGCATGAATTAGAAGGATAGAAAGACTTTTCATCGAACGACAAAGATCATGATAGAAGGGAACATTTCCTAAATGTCTTGTAGCCTCTTCTTCATAAGTGTGGCGCGCTTCACACCCATTAAAAGACTCTACTTAACGTAGCTATCAGAAAAACTAGGACACTTCAAACCTATTGCTCTGATACCAAGTTTGTCACGACCCAAACGGAGGCCCAGATCGTAGACATGGGACAAAGATCCCCGAGAGACCCCAAGTCGACCCACGGAAAGATTAAATCTAACTCAATATATATATATACTGAAGAATCAATGATATAAACTCAGCGGAAGTCTAACTCATCATACCATCAGAATAAGCATCCAAAGCTAAACACATACATAAGTCTAAAAAGCCTTCTAATCTAGATGAGTTGACGTTGGACTACCTAAACGGTACGAGAGAAGGGGGAATTGCGGGAATCATACCTCCAACCCTTCAAATGTTGTGCAATTACTTACCTCAGTTTTATTGTAGTAGGAGGCGATTATCTTCTACCTCTCAGTTTTGTTTTTAGTATAACAAAGTGTGTAAGTATTGAGGCGATATTGCCCAGAGTAAATTGTAAAGGGGGCTAAAATTATTTATCCCGAGAAGGATTAAAAAATGGTTGAGACCCTTAATGTTTATAAAGTTCTCTAGATCCTTACAGTAGTAAAATAGGAGGGTGGATCAGACCTATGTGTGTGTGAGAGAGTCCATAAGTGATAAAATTTCACGACTTGAACGGAGAAACATATCGTAGACACGGGACAAGGAGCCCCGAGAGACCTCAAGTTGACCCATGGCATAAGCATACATTTAACTCAATATATATATATTGAAGAATCAACTATATAAACTCAGTGGAAGTCTAACTCAACATAACATCAGAATAAGCATCCGAAGCTAAACACATACAGATGTCTGAAAAGCCTCTAATCTGGATGAGTTGATGGAACGAGACCCCAACTAACATAACAATACTGTAGCTGAAAATACATATGGAAACTGAAATTCTAGCCTTCGAAGGATAAGGACTCACCTACCAAGTAGGTGCTAACTCTGACAACCGACTACAAGTGGGGCTGAGGCTGGGAGCTGAGTCCTATATCATTAAACAATACATCATAGAAAGTATGCAGTCAGTACGTCGAATGTATCAAGTATGCAAGGTAAGTAAAACCGCTTAAGTAGAGTAAATCATTTAAAATATTTCATAACATATCAATGCATAGCTTCATAACATCATAACTGACTCGAATGACTTAGAGCTGCAATATGACATTTATAAGAATGAACAATGAGTCAAACCTTGCTTTTAGTACATGCATGTTTAAAATAATAACCTTGAGTAATGAATATCCAAATATGAATTATATAGACAATGGGAGACTCATCACCTAACTGACATACCACGATAGAGCTTACATGGTCCTGACTAGTACACTCAAGTGGGCAGAGCCATCCAAAACCTTTCTAGGACTAAGGACGCTACCATGATATCGATATCAAGCTCATGGGACATTAGGGCCTAGGATAGCTCACAAGGGAGGTCCCAATAATATAATAGTATCAACCTATGTTGGCGCGTAGTTCGGGGGCATAGGGTGATGACCCTTAGCCCGCTCGGTGCTAGACTCTTCTCCCAAAACATGCAATGATATACATTGTATATAACGAAGCTCAACATCGTCTATTGACAAAGCTCAACAATGGAATCATGCATAAAGTCAACATCGTACGAAAAAAAGCTCAACATTGTCATTTGACAAAGCTCAATAATGAAATCATGCATAAAACCGAAATCGTATGAAAGCGAAGCTCAATAATAACATACACCTAAATTATGAATTAATGCATATGAGAAGCTTTATTTCTAAACATACCACAAGCTTAAAGATAAGTGGGAGCATTTACTCAAAAACCATGTCGTAAGCTTACTTTAGAGATACTACATCATCATACTCGATATAAGGGCCTTGCCCAAAACTTTATCATGCTTGGATCTGCTCAATTTACTTTGAAAACAATATAATAATCATGGGTAGATTTAGAAACATGCTTTTCATCACCAAATCTCATCATCATCATACATTCATCATCATTCTCTTCTTTCATGAACTTCTCATCCATGGGCATTTAATTTCATAAATTAGAAAACACAATTTTTATTGAAAACAATTTAAAATCTACCCAAGCTTCACAATCCATCAATAGAAACATAATATAATCGTACCCATGTATAGAAATTGAAAAATTATGCAATTGGGTAAAAACCCCATAACTTGATCATAGGAATTCCTCATACTTAGATAGAGATTAGGCATGGGGGTGGAAGGAAACACCCACTCATAGCCCTACAGACCTGGAAGGGATTTATTCCACCAAATCATCGATTACCCAAGAAGAAATTGGATGGAAACCTTGAATACTAGCCTTGAATCACCTCTTCAACCTCTCAAGCTTGCATGCATGTAATGAATGACTTAGAATAGGTTTTCCCCTCTTAAAACCCAATAAAACCAGCCTTAAACGACATAGTATAGGCACCTTGTACTTAGGAATTTATGAAAAGTCCCTTACTAAATCGCAAAAAATAATTGTCATGTGGTCCTAACGGACGACCTGATGACTAGTCACTGGGGCCAATGACTCGTCATGCTGCTTGTCAAGTACATTGTCAAGCCTGACGTCCTAGGCTCAACACGACTAACATAACGACTCGTTAGGGATGACCATGACTCGTGGTCACCAGTCGTCATGTTCACTGCCTCAACTCATCACTTTGCACTTATATCACCCCACGACTCACACCACAACTCGTTACCACACCCAATGAGTCGTGGTCAGCTTCCATTAAGTACACTGCCTCAATTACATCTCTCTTCCTTCTACCTCACCCCATGGCTGACCTGATGACTCGTGGGGTCTGACCATGAGTTGTTGCCACACCCGTGGGGAACCCTTGTCCTCCAAACTTCCCAACTCTTCCCTAGCCTCCCTACGAGTTACCCAACGACTCGTGGGCTGTCATCACAACTTTTTCAATGACTCGTTCTGTGCCTGCAACACTAGTTCTACATTTTCCCCATTTTGACTCCCTGATCTGATCCTTGGGTTCCTAGGGTATTACATAAATCCTCAGCGACAGTAAAGCTCAGGTAATAAATAGGTCGATTCCGACGCAATGTGTTAATGACGGTAAGGCATACCTGCAAGATAATGGTTATGGCCCTAGTTTGTTATGTTGAAGGACAAAGAGATCATATGAACATAATGAGCCTGAATGCGTTCCTAGTAGTATTTTTGACAGTACGAGGGAGAAGGCACGAACCCCAGAGCTCAGTCTAAGGGGGCAAGGGGAAAAGCACAAGTACTTAGTTCTTAAGGGAAACAGAATCACCTCCAGGCTAAAAGTAAATTGTCAGAGCATGAGACCACCAATGCATGCCGATAAATACGCATCGGGCTGACAGTTAAGATGTAATGAGGTTGTAACCCAGAATACTTTAATATTACTACCGATTATGGAAATAGAGGAATGGCAATACGGAGATTCTAACTTAGTACAATCTAGAGACAAGGCCCAGTAGGAAGTTATTGGCCTTTAAGATAATAAGGGGCTAAGTCATAAGACCCAGAGGCTGACTCTATGTCCCAATGGTGGCAGAACTTCGTTAGTAGACTCTGGCTAAGGTGTATCATGTCTGTTACTTCCTCCATCCAAAGTTTGACAAAGATGCATCATGTTGAAGGAGAGACCTACTGATGGCAGGGAAGAGGGAAGATATTGTTGGATCATAGCGTAGAGCTCGAATGACCAGCCAATGAAGGCTGGGAGATAGGAACCAGGCAGACTAACTCAGGATATACCCATGCTTGAGCAAAAGCGGGGAGGAGCCAGCCCAAATATATTTACAAGGCCACCACATACCAGGTTTTAGTTGACCTCACTTGAGTCAGTGTGGAAAGGCTAACAAGGTCAGTTCATGTTTTGCTAGGTGAGTTATATTTCAGCTAAAGGTTATGCCAAATTAAATTCTTAAAGTAGTAGTTCAGTTGCGTAGAGCCCAAGTATCTAGTCAATTCTGACAGAAAGGCACAACGAAAAGCTATGTTTTAGAAAGGCTTTCAGAGCAAGTGTGGATGCATGTTAAGTTGAGTACGACTCTCATCTCCGAACAAATGGCTAAGTAGATCACTCGGTTCGGATGTCGGAGATCTATTACGGGTTGAGATGTAGAACCTCTATATGATTACTTGAAGCAAAAAAGTCAAAGGTAGTGAACAAGGACATATTATAACAGGTAGATGGAAAGAGTTAAACTTATCAAGGAATGGGTACCGATAGCCCAAGGTTGTTGGAAGTCTTACCCTAACGTATAGCATAGACAGTTAGGGATTAAAACAGCGGCCAAGTATTCCTAAAAGCTTCACTAATGAAAGGCGTTATCAGATTTGGAGAAGGGGAAAGCTTAGCCTTAGGTTCGTTGGCCATATAGTATCTTCCTGAGAGCAGGAAAAGTGGCATATGGGCTAGAATTGCCTTCTGAACTGAAATTTGTTTATTCAGTTTTTTTCATGACAATGTTGCGGAAACACATAAGAGACTGTGTCCCATTGAGTATGTTCAAGTTTTTGAGGAGTTAACATATAAAGAGGTTCCAGTTGCCATACTAGATTAGAAAGTTCAAAGGTTGAGAACTAAAAGATGTTTCCTCGGTTAAAGTACTGTGGAAGAATAAGAATAAAGAAGAGATGACCTGGGAAGGTAAGGATGACATGAGATCCAGATATCCTCATTTGTTCAAAGATTAATCCACATTATGCAGTTAAGGTAAATTGTTGTTCAGTTGTTATGTTACGATTCATGTTAGACATATTGATCAGTTGACTACTATCTTGTTGTGAAATAGTTGCTACTGTGGCCTGTAAGATGCCTATGTTGGACCTTTCTACGTTTTAGGTTTTTCAGATAGTCTGCATTACAGGGGACACCCTACCAAAATTTTTACAGAATAGTAATCAACAGAATTAAACTCCTATAAGTTGAAGTTGACATTCAAGGATGAATGTTCCTAAGGGGGGAGGATGTTACACCCCATAAGTTCCTAATATTTGGTTGGCATATTCGTACGTTAGTCAAGAGTTTTAGGGTACGACGCATATGAAGAAATGTCCGGAAAAAGGTCGAACAAGCGCAGAACAAGATTGCAAGGGAGAAGGTTGGACAAGCTACCGGCAATGTGAAACGGACCATCTCCCTCCGGATGGGCTAAGTGACACGACTTAGAATCACCGCGATGAGGTCCGTAACACAGACCCCCTGTCCACTGCCCAAGTTTTATATAAGTTTAATTTGATCACTTGATCTTATTTCAAACATGAGACCTTCGTCCAAAATAGAATAGCCCCACCATTTTAAAGTAAATTTCCTTTTGTTATGCTGCCAAATGCCATCAAAACTCAAATAAACTTCAGGTATCGAGTTATAAGCCTATATAGAAAATTACTACGGAGTTAGTTTCTTGAAATACGCTTGGGTAATCATAACTCCGCCGAGTTGAAATAATCAGAATTGCTCCAAATTGATTCTTATATAGTCAGAGGCTTCAAGTAAGCATTTCTTCCATCTGAATTCCCGGGAAATTATACATTTTGGCCGTATTTTGTGAAGTTGAAGTATTATTAGTATTTGTATTAAAAGTTGCCGTTTTGGCTGAATTTTTATTGAAATTAGTCCCTTTCTCTTAGTATTATGGCTACAGTTGGAATGAGCTGCTGAACACAACTGAAACTCGTCAGATGATTAGAATCAGCACTCGAGGTATGTAAGGCTTATTCCTTCCGCAAGTTATTCTCATCGTATAGTGATACGACCTATGTTTTAACATGGATAATGATTTTACATGTTGTAATTCGTTGTTTGTAGTATATGAAGATCAAATATTCTATGATTAGCTGCTATCAATAGACTATGGTTACGTAGGTTGAGGTTAGCTGCTAGAAAATGTATAAGGATTATATTGCAGTATCCCTTGTAGAGAAATAACGTGTTAAGTGTGACATATGCTAGAAGTGTCATAGAAACTTCTTTGTTCTCTAGTTCATTGTGTTAGTAAAATCTGATGTTATATTGTCAGGCCTAGACCTTAGAAGCTCGTAGATAGTTATTAGGATTAAGTTAGTAAGTTGAACAGCATAGGCACAATTCGGCGATATAGCCACTAGTTTGGTGCCTGGATTGTTAGTGAAGCACGCCCAGAGGCCATTAACGTACCCTTACACCCTAGGGCCAGAAATTTAGATAGGAAGGTCATATATTAGAGTCAGCAGCCTAGGGTTGTCTAGTGAACTGAGTGATAGCTTTCCATCTAGTTAGCTATTACCAATGATTACCAGTCCCAGTTGACTTAGTTGTTGTCATATAGGTTTCTCAGGATGCCATCCTAGTTGCCTAGGTCAAATAGACCCGTGGGTACCCTAAGGAAGGGGACCTTATTAGCAGCTAGAGGCAGGGCCAGCGCCCCAGCCTGTTCTTGTAAGATACGCAGGTGCAGATTTTTGTGAGAGGCTAGATCTATATAAACATTTCTATAAGGTTAGGAATCACCCAGAAAAGTCACATACGATCTGATAGAACCAAGATAAGGTCTAAAGGACTAGCACCATGTTAGTACAGTACTACCCTGAACCAAAGAATACCAGTAAGCTTCCTGTGGAGCATTAGGGGCCGACCAAAAGAATGTCCGGTCAGTAACAACCCTACACTCATTCTTAGTAGAGGAACTAAGTAATTAGTCATCTGCGACCCTACAATTGTTTATGAGTTATAGTTGTCCGAGCAGGACATTCAGAGTATTGTTAGGCCACTCTAGATCTCTACCTATCCAGTCTAGACCATTTGAGATCATGATCACTACCAGGATCCTCTAATCAAATACAGGTGCACGGGGTGTGCCTGTTAGCAGCCTTACAGACCATTCTAGGGGTGAGCAGCGATAGCGTTAGGCCTAGAAGGCTAGAACGCCTTTGAGTGGCTTGATTGAGATTTCAGTATAGCACCTCATTTGGGGTTGCCCTTACTTAGGAGCATTCTATGACCACCCTAGGGTTACTAGCTATGTCTTCGCCCGCCAGGGGCTAGATGATGTTTCTTCAAGGAGCGGCATGACGTTCGCGAGGGACGAAGATGAAGTCCAAGGGACTCACACAGTCCATCCCATGACTGGACTATTTATGTCGTATCGGCACCACACCCTGTGGAGCTTGGTGCCTCGGGTCTAGATATCAGTTGTCCACTGGATTCAAACACATCTACAGAGCAGGAGCCAAGTGGGTCAGTTATAGACCTAGGGGGACGGGTAGGTTGTCTATAGCACCAGTAGAGTTATAGTAACCTAGATAGGGGTATATAGATTGAGGTGTACTTGCCAGGGCTTATGGGGGCTCGGGTAGGTTATTTCTGTGTTTCTTATACCTTACAGGCTTATGGGGGTCTAGGTGAGGTTCTTGTTTTTATTCTTGTCTGCTAGTTATAGCTTATAGAGGTATAGTTATATAGTTTTAGCCCATGTATGTGTAGTGTTTTTCTAGATGCAGATTACGAATAAGCAGGCTTACAGGTTAAACTTTCTGCCCCTCCTTATATTTACTTCCATCCTTTAACAACTTATTTACTACCTTACATATTCGATACACATTGTACTGACGCCCTTCCCAAGGTGCTGCATTACTTGTCTGCAGGTTTAGACAGACAGAACTCAGGATTCTCAGTAGCAACTGTTTAGAGTAGGCAGTTTTGCCAGCTCCTTTCATTCGGAGTTGAAAGGTGGTAGAGATTCACTTTTTCTTTGTATAGCATTTGGGTAGGCCAGGGCCCTGTCCCGAACACTATTATAGTTGCCCAGTGCCTACCCGCGAGGCGCCTCTCTGTCTCAGCTTGGGCAACTGACTTTGGGATCTGCCTGGTGCTGGCATTGGTGATTCACAGGTGCTGACCCATGCTCTGCAAGTGCACCTTCAACTTCACACCAGTAAGCTCCTCCATCTCGCTGCTCCCATCTGGTGGGGTGTTGGTCCTCTTCTTTAATTTCATGCTTTTGTCCAATTCCTTCCCTTCACTCTTTAAGTTGAATGCCTAAAAAAAGAGAAAGATCATAAAATCCTCCCAAATGACTTGAAAACCAAGAAAAAGCCCATGTTTAAAAGCCTAATGAGTTGGTAAATTACCAACTCATTATTGTCACCTAACCTGTTTCCACTAGAAACCTCAGCTTAAATTTATTATCTTTTCAAATGATGATTCACTTGATGACTTGTTAGGTTAGATTGCGAGTCACTTAATTGGTTGTTAGGTACTTGACGACTCCTTTCCTTAATTCATGAAGTACACTAGAACTCCACACTTTCCTCACTGCTAATCACTCAACGGGTCACTTAACGAGCCGTCACTGCCATCCATCATGACTATCTAAAAGTAGCATTTCCCCAAACATGGAACTATTTAGCGGGACACTAGATGACCCTTAGGTTAAACGACGAGTCACTTAAAGGATTTTTATGTCAAACGATGAGTCATTTGATGACTCATTTTGTGACCTAGTATAAATCTTCGTGCTTTCTCCGTTTCAACTCTTGGTTCTGATCTTAGTGACTTTTGGGGTGTTAAACCCTGCTAAATTAAAGCGCTTTCCTAGAGTAATCGACTGGTTCTGACATTTGATGTAATATGGCTTCATTCCTTCCACATAGAATCGGATGGCTTCTTCGTTGTTAGCAGGAACTTGGGGTTCCTTGGCTTTGCCCTTTCCTTTTCTTTTGGATGAGACTGGGGCCTTCTTCTTGTCTTTTCACCTAGATGAAGACATTTTTCTACA
>JACEIK010000011.1:607084-617333 GCA_018107945.1 Datura stramonium | reverse complement strand
GCAGGTGCCAGATAGTATAATTGGCATCTTGTACCAGCACTTGCGTTACATCTATGTTTTGTAGTTGGGGATCTGCGACACACAGATAGAACGCAGGTGTAGGTTAGTGAGCCTAACGCCAAGTGCCCTATCCTGCATTGAACCTACATTATATAGAGCTAGATCAGTGGCACACAGTTGTTCAACAGTTATGAACAATATCATTATCTAACGGGTACTCAGACTTCCACAAAAGATTTATCAATAATATTAATAACAATTTTTTTACCATGATGACTACTTAACGACATTCCATAATGTTATACCCTGAAAGTCCAAAGATCAGACCTAGGAGTTTAAATAGAGAAAAACTTAAAAATTGGCATCGGGTATCAGAACGGGTAGTGAGCTGACCCGTTGGAGCAACCACAAGTCGTGATGTGACTCGTGGTGAGGCCCAGGTGTTGAATATGAAATAATGGAAGTTAACTCCCCACAGACATGACCACGAGTCACGGTCAGGCCCCATTACTCATTAGGTAAATCGTGGCAAGTAATGGGTGAGAAAATGAAAGAAAGAGGCAGTGTACCTAATGGAAAGACCCCACGAGTCTTGGTCAGTCCCTATGATTCTTGGGATGAGTCTTGATCAAGCAGCGAGAAGTTTTATTGAGAATGAGGCAGTGCACATGACGAGTGGTGACCACGAGTCATAGTCACCAGGTAACAGATAATCAAGTCACCCGTGATGAGCCCAGGATACCAAACAAGTAGTGTACTTGACAGACGAATCCACGAGTCGTGGCCCATGATGACGAGTCATTAGGTCCCTCGTTGGGATCAATTGGAAGTTATTTTCTTGGAATTTAGTAAGGGCTTTTCCGTAATTCCTAAGATCCTAAGGCCTAAACTACGTTGTTTTGAGTTATGAATGATGACTTTTGAAGGGGTTTAGTTCCTTTTAGGCCATTTACATTCATGCATGAAAAGGTAAGAAGGCGAGAGAGGGTGATCAAGCTTAGTGTTCTTAAATTTCTCTTCAATTCCTATTGGGCATTTAAAGAAGTGTAAGAATCAACTACCAACAGGTATATAAGGTTAAGAATGGGTGTTTTCATTTAGACCTATGCCCAATCTCTCCTCATTTATGAAGTTTTGTTCAAAAATCTTATGGGATTTTATCTTAAATCTTGGGGAATTCTAATGATCTATCCATGGGTTATTACTTCTCATGTTTTCCACCATATTTTATGAATCATGATCAGATTTTAGAACTAATTCAATTATAAATTTATTGATTTTAATTTCTATTCAAACATTCCTAATTATGCAAGTTCTATGGTAAATCGAGTTATGACCTTTACCTCAATTGTTGATATTCATAAACCCATCATGCTTTATGAGTCATAATATGGATTTCTTCAAATTTCCGTTATGAATTTATTATTTAAAAAGTCTATACATGATTTACAAGTATGCATAAAACGCATGATTTACTAATTATGTTTTTGGCCGACTCACGGGCCTTAGCCTCATGGCTAGTTCACGTATTTACAAGCATTCTTATTATTATGATGATTTAAATAGTTCATGAAATCTCATGAATATTATACTATGAGCACTATATATTTTTCGGGAGTAGTATTCAACACCGAGTAGGTTCGGGGCCCAGGTTTTTTCCTCGAATCTCAGAACTATGTGCTTCCATAGGACATGATGGGACCTCCCTTGTCACTGTCCCCTTCGCCCAAATGGGCCCTTTCATGTGTGATATCATGCCCTTCATGGTTACACCCTTGGAATGGTATGAACACCCTCCTTACAAGGGATTTACAGGTTGGGCTCCATGTATACTCATATGCGGTATGTCGGTTATAAGAATGCCCCATTGTTCCACATGTTTTATGCATTATAAAATTTATGTTAATTTGGCCCGAGTGATGATTTATAAAGTTTCTCTTATGTCTAAGGTATTGAATGGATTACGAATGATTTTAAAACCTTAAGCCTTACGTTATCGCATGATATTTATGGTAGAGCATGTTGTCCCACTCTTATGATCTCTTATGAGCTTTTATGTATTTTTAAATGTCCGTTTTTACTTACATTGCATACTCATTACATTCCACATACTGACCGCATACCCTATGTTGTATCATTTCATGATACAGGACCCGGCTCTCAGGCTCAGCCCCGTTCGTAGTCAATATTCGGAGTTAGAATCTTACATTGTTTGTGGGTCCTCATATCCAAAGGAATAGACTTATTCAGACTTTCTCTATGTATTTTCAGTTTCATCTTTGTTTAATTAGTTGGGGGTCTTGTCCCATCAACTCGTCATGTTTAGAGGCTTTCCATACAAAGGATGTATTCAGCTTCAGATTGTGTATTCCGTTATTATTTTTAATTTAGACTTCCACTATGTTTACCATATTGATTCTCTAGTTTTATTGATTGAGTCAGATGCATGCTTATGCCATGGTAGACTTGCAGCCTCTCGGGGCTCCTTGTCCCGTGTTACGATTTGGGTCCATGTTCGGATCGTGACACTTTAGAACGGCATTATCCCATCTATCATCTGAAAACATCAAGTGACCAATCGTACTAACATTCATCAAATTATTATAAACAACCCACACTATTCAGTAGCATCATCCTATTTCATAAATATTTTCATTCAAACAATAAGAAATGATGATTTTCCCTTAAGAAAGATGTCACCCAATCCATCATCAGAAAAATCATTCATCTCAAAAAAATTGGTTACTCGGACTTTACCCCCAACTAAAATGTAAAGGAAATATAGAACACCCAATACATAGACCATCTTGAAAAAGAATATCTACCCTTATTGGTATTTGGAGAACCCCTTTCGAATACCCACAAGAATCAATTCCAAAATGAAAATGAAGAACACATAATGGGGAAATGGGGGAAAGTCAGGTAATAAAAAAAAATGAGAACTGACATGCTTTTTGGGCTACATATATCATCAATCTCAAGGAAACAAAGATGAAAACCAATAAAAATACCAAATATTGAGTAGAGAGAAGAAGTTTAACCTTGAAGCTTTTTCATAAAACAACGGACGTCCAAGCTTCTTGCTTTGTTTGGTGTTTTATAAGTTTGTTTGTGATGGTAGAAGAATGGAAGGAGTGGTAGAATTTATTGAAGAAGGTGAAGGGGTTTGGTGCAATTTATAGGGAGTTAATAGAGAGTTGTGGGAAAAGAGGATGGTAGTTGAGGGGTTAAGAAAATAGTGGAGTTGTGCAGATAATTAGGGGTTTCGGGAAGTGGGAAAGAAGTTTAAAAGGCATGTGTCGAATTTACGTTGATTTGGTCAAATGAGTCATCAATCTTTTAAAGTACTTCATACTTGTGCCTACGCTGGACCTGCTGCCGCAGAGTTGGATCTGTGAGCCACAATTCAAATGCAAGTAGACCTTAATTTTCCCAGCGCACTGTCCTGGATCTCGCTAAACCTGCGTCTCATAGATATGTGAGTGCATTTTGCAGGTGAAACGTAGGTCACCTTTTATTCAAAGATTTTTAATCATGTATTCTGGCTCTAACTTGTACTACACCCGCGTTCCACAAGTCTAGGATTGTGTTTCACAGGTAAGGCACAAATGATCACCTTTCCTTAAGTATTATGGATCAAATATGCGCATGACCTACACTCTGCAAGTTGGTACCTGCTTTTCGCAGGTCCAAAGCTGATGCATATACATCCACTTTGTCAACAACCCAATCATCCTACAACAACAAAAACAAAAAATAGTATAATGTGAAAAGAAAATTAAAGACAGTTCAGTTGCCTCCCAAGAAGCCCTGATTTAACATTGCGACACGATGGTTTTACCTCACAATTTTATCAATTATCCAGAGGTTTGTCCTCCATATAATATCATTCCCCTTCTCATATCCATAATCTATCACAACTATCAGCTTGCACTCATCTGGTGGTGTCATTGGTTGGAAAACATTTAATGTCACCTTATCACCACCAACTTGAAATTTTAGCTTGCCAAGCTCATAATCCACTAGAGCTCGCTCTATTTCCAAGAATGTTAACCACATGATAATGGTACCTCTAAGTGTACATCACAATCCAACACAACAAAGTCGGCTAAAACGATGAGTCTATCTACTTTTACCAACACATTAATGAGTATTCTGATGGGGCGTTTAATAGACCGGTCTTCCATGAGCAACCTCATTATGGTAGGTTTTGGTCTTCCCAAACTTAACATTTTGAAGATCGTGAGGGGCATCAAGTAAACTCTTGCCCCGAGGTCACAAAGTGCTTTGTTGAACACATACACCTTGATGGTGCAAGGAATAGTGATTGCTCTGGGATCATCTCTTTTTGGAGCAAGGTTGCTTGCTATGACTTCACTACAATGATGTGAAACCTCCACTATGCTCACATCCACAACTCTTTTCTTCTTCAATATCTCCTTCATAAATTTAGCATATAACGACATTTAGAGTAAAGCATCTACCAGAGGAATATTCACGGACAACTTGCTGATTATATCAATGAACTTTTTGAATTGGTTTTCCTCTTTCTTCTTTCTCAACCTTTGGGGGTAAGGTGGTGAACCTTAGGCACTTGGTCTTTAGAACTTGAGGTCTCCTCACCTTTTTCATCAATGTTAACATTTTGAGAATAAGTATCAACCTCTTCCTCCTCAATCAACTTGTAATTATCAACCACACTAGGTGCACCCGACACCTTATCATTAGAATCCTCATCAATTGGTTGTAAACCCACCTTAGCCTTAGGTTTATCACCTGCATTTACAACAACTTTTCCACTCCTTGTGACAATCTCCAAGTAGTGGCCATCTTTCTTTGGGTTTTCTATAGTGTCACGAGAAAGAGTGCCCTTCATCCTAGGATTCATTTGTATAGATAAATGGTTCATTTGGGCTTCCAAATGTTTGATTGAATTTGAGTGACAACTCACTATTTGAGCAAGATTGGAAACAGTTCCTTTGAGTACCTTCATTTCGTTATCAGTTGACTCCACTTTCTTCAACACTCTAGCCAACATTTCTTCAACCTTTTAATTTTCTAAATCACTTACACTTGGTTGCATTGGGGCTATATCAACTTTAGGGGGAGGAATGTACAGATTAGAACTCCAGTGGTTGTACCTATCCCCTTCTCCTTTAGGCTCGCGATTTCTCCATTGGTTATCCATTTCTCTCCAGCCTTGGCCTTCTCTATATCTTCAACCTTGGTTCCCATCATAAGCACACCATGGGCCTTGATTTGCACATTGATATCCTTCACAAGAATCCACCATTTGGCCCATCTCCAATAGCATTGACACTTTCGTTTCTTGACCTCATGACATGCTTTGCAAGCAACTCTACTTGAGTCATTATTTTGGTCAATGCTTTATATCTTTATTCATCTTTTTTTCTCAATTCAACTGCCAATTGATTTGTTGACACTCCATTTAGGGACAGCTCGGTGTCTATAGTGTGCCAAGTGCGGTTAGTTTTCGTCATTCTATCGAACAAGGCTGGGCAAGTCCAAATGTTTGGTCCATAAGAGAACCACCAGCATGTTATTGGCCACATACTTGTTTATCAAATCAAGTGACCAGTAAAAGCTTTGGAGAAGCCCTTCATTCTATAGTCCATGGTTTGGGAAATTGACAACTTTCTTCAAAAAGTTCAGCCATACCTCATGAATAGGTTCTCCAAAGAGTTGTCGGAAATTCGTGATCTCATCACGAAGTGAAGCATCTGAGAGGGTAGAAAAAATATATCAAGGAATGCTTCAGTCAACTCATTCCAATATGTGATGGATCCAGGAGGCAGCTCCTCCAACCATACCATAGCCTCCCCTGTCAAAGAGAATGGGAATAACCTCAAGCGGATTAACTCTTGGCTGATGTTAATGTTGAATGGTTGACAAATTTCAATGAAGTCCTGAAGATGTCAATTAGCATCCTCACTAGCTAGTCCTCCAAACCTCTCCTTCATTTGCAAGATATGTAGCATGGTGCTTGTTACATGAAATATTGAATTCCCCACTGTGGTGGTAGGCGAATGACACCAGCCACATCTTTAGCAACGAGATCACCATCTTCCTCCATAAACCCATGCACACTACCCACATTACTAGCGTGGCTCATCTTCACACTCCTAAGAAATCAACAAAAACACAAAAAAAGTAAAAACAACATAATACACAAAATAGATTTGAATTAATAAATAACAAATGGCTATCACATCTAAGTCTCCGACAACAACGTCATTTTCTGATAAAACTTAATATACCTCTCTATTTCGAAGGAGGTGGCAACAGTCATTGTCAAAAAGAAATTTCCGAACAGATGTCGAGATCGATTGCCACAGATATTGAGAACAGATGATCAGAGAGTTTTAAATTAACTCAAACTACATAATGTAGACGACATAATGTAAATATTTGGGGAAATGGAAAATAATAATCAAATCCAATTATAAATTAAAGAAAAGGAAAATCACTTAATGCTAACAATGAGAGAGAACTAGAGATGTATAAGTGATGGGGTGTCAACTAGATTTGGGTTGACTTAAATGCCTTAATTAAAGAATGTAAAGCAACGGATTATGTTACACCCTCTTGTTTTTCAACCACAAGGATTATTTGCTTTGGGATTTCGCAAACCCCAAAACAATAATAAAAAAGCATCCATAAAGCTTGAGGAAGGGTTAAGCTATCTCTAGCCTTAACCTTTGAATTGAGCTAGGATATGGGTTTTGACTATCTCTAGCGAAAACCAACACATCTTCACTCTGAATCCACACTATTGATTACTCACCCAAATCTCACTTCTCTTTCTCAAGAAAAAGTAAGAGAAGAAAGCTAAATCAATATTAAAACCATTAATTTCAATTTAAAACGAAGAGGAAAATATAGATCCATGTATACTAATAAAATTTAAGAACAAATCATCAACATCCAAAAATGTTTAAATACCCATCATACACACCCCCTAGCTAATAATTTAGCTACTTATGAATAAAAAAGAGAAATTTTACCCATGAGGAATTTCTTTAACTTCATATTAAATACAAAAAATAAGCTCAAAATCTAAAACAATGAAGGTTCTTTCCTAATGGGAATTGAAGAAGATGAAGTAATTGTACTCTACTCGCAATCTCTAATACTTCTCTCTACAATATCCAAAATATGACATGATGAATTGTGTATAATTGGGGTAAAAATCTGAGAATTTCTTCTACACAGCTTTCCAAAATTGCCCTTGGAAGTTTCTTAGGTTTATTTGGGCCAAAATTGGATGATTTTGCCTTGTCAGCATCCAGGTCACTTGCGTGGCACATGCATTTCACAAGTGCTTCACTTGTTGAGGAAGTGTTTCCAGGAGCCATCTGCGTAGGCACATGCATTTGGCAGGTGCCAGCACACGGTTCGTAGATTCAGCCTAGCTCAGCTACCAGTTCCATCTGTGTTGCACCTGCATTTCACAAGTGCCAATATGCAATATGCATATCTTTTTTCCTCTAGTAGGTGCTTTTAGTTCAATTTCTCCATTTCCCGTGTCTATGTTAAATATTGTCATGACACGAGCTAAGACTTTGGACCTAGACATGGAATCTAAAATCATAAATAACTCAAAGTCAACCCATGGTAAGAACATTATAACTGAAATCAATATGAGCAAAGCTGATAACTAAATTTTGAAATAGCGGAAGTCTGAATAACAAAATGTCAATCCAACGGAAATATCATAACACTGAATCTCAAGCTGAATACACAAATCCATGTCTTAAAAGCCTCTACTAACTTATGGGATGCTGAAACAAGCCCCCAGCTATCTCTATGTTTGAAACAAACTGACATGACAATATTGAAAGATAGATTTCCTCGTAGGACGAGGAGTCACCCAAGGCAGGGTCTGAGCTGTTACGAGAGCTGAAGTAACAACGCGGCTGAGTTTGATCTCAAGGACCTGTATCATGAAACGATACAACATAAAGTATGCGGTCAGTACTTGAAATGTACTGAGTATACAAGATAAGTAAAACAAGTTGAGTAAATGTAAACTAAAATCATGCATATAAACATAATTTATAAGATCATGGGAGTAAAGATTGCATGCAGATATCTGAAAACATGAATAGACATAAACTGGATCTCATACTATGTCGGATGACCCAAAGCTGAAAATAAATGCATATGGCTTGCCATATCTTAAATCATAAGTAAAAGCTCATAAACTCATCCTTGGATCAAACTTGCTGAAAACTTGATATCATATCTCATAATACATGTATTACTTAAATCATGAGGCCCAATTGGAGACTCGTCTTAACCTACAACAAACATGTATAAGCGCATGATGATCCCACATCTTTTCCACATAGGAGGAGGGTTGTTATACCCCGAAAGCCCAAAGATCAGACCCGGGAGTTAAAACGGATAAAAATTTAAAAACTAGAACCAGGCACAGAACGAGTCATGATATGACCCATTGGTTCAGCCAACCAGTCGTGATGTGACTCATGGGGAGGCTAGGTGAGGAGTTTGGAAATTTGGTGAAATGGGATCCCACAGACGTCACCACGACTCTTGGTCAGGCCCCATGATCGTTAGGTTAGTCGTAGGGTGGGTGAGTAAGATGAGAGAGGGAAGGCAGGTAGTGTACTTGACGGGAGGACCGATGAGTCATGGTCAGTCCCCACAATTCTTGGGGTGAGTTGTGGTCAAGTAGAGAATCTTTTTGTTGAAGCTCAGGCAGTGTACATCACGAATGGTGACCACGAGTCGTGGTCACCAGGTCATGAGTCATCATGTCTTCTGTTAAAAGACCAGGAGACCTGTTGCGCAGTGTACTTCACGAACGACTCCACGAGTCATGGCCCAAGGTAACAAGTTGTTAGGTCCTCGTTGGGACTACCTGGCAGTCATTTTTTTAGTGAATTTAGAAGGGCTTTTCAATAATTCCTAAGTTCCTAAGGCCTAAACTACATTGTTTTGAGTTATGAATAGTGACTTTTAAAGGGGTTAAGTTCATTTTAGGCCTTACTCATTCATGCATGCAAGGTAGAAGTCTAGAGAGAGTGATCAAGCAAAGCATTCTTCAATTTCTCTTCAATTTCCTATTGGGAATCTAAAGAAGTGTAACAATCAGCTACCAATAGGTATGTAGGGTTATGAATGTGTGATTTCTTTCACACCCATGTCCAATCACAATCCTTCTCTAAATCATGAAAATTCTATGTCTAATCTATGGGGTTTCAACCCAAATGCATGAATCTCCTATTTCTATACACGGGTGTGATTTTATTATGTTTCTACTATTGAAATATGAAGCATGGGACATTTTTATAATGTTCTCAATTAAAAATAATGTTTCTAGTTTTATTAATTGAAAAGCCCATTAATGAGAAGTTCAAGAATGATGAGATTTGTGATGAATGTATGATGATGATGAGAAATTATGATGAAAAGAATGTTTTAAAGCTACCCATGTTTACAATTATGTTCTTGAGGTGAATTGAGTATTTCTAAGTATGATAAATCTTTGGGTAATTCCCACATGTCCAAGTATGAAGTATGATTTCCCGAACTAAGCTTACAACATGCTTTTGGAGCGAAGACTTCGTAATTATATTTTCAGCTTTTGGTATATTTTAAGCTAAAGCTTCTCATATGCATGATTTCCTATCTGAGATGTATCAATTATGAACTTAGTCAAAAGACGATGTTGAGCTTCTTTATAAATTGATGTAGAGCACATGCATGTTTTTGGGAGTAGTGTCTAGCACCGAGTAGGCTAAGGGTCGATCACCCTAAGCCTCCGAATTACGCACCAACGTAGGTTGATACTATTATATATATATATTAATTCGGGACCTCCCTTGTGAGCTATCCCTGGCCCTAATGGCCCATGTTCGGTCTGTTTCACAACTACACGCAAGTACACGTGGTCGAACAAGTAGTAAAATGGCTAAAGTAAGCCAAGTATCGATCCCACAGGGACTGGACCAAGATAATAATCGAATTAAGTATTAATGAACTCTAACTCTAAAAAAGCAGACAACAATTTACAGAAGATTTTGAGAGTTGGTTTTCTAATTTATACTAATCTAGAGACAAAATTACAAAGTGAGTCTAAACTATAGTAATGAGCATGCTGATGGCTAAAACGAACATGCAGGGAAGTAATTTATCGATACAATTTGGTTAATCTTTCCTTCGGTTGCTAGTCAAGAATTATTGCCTATGGATTAAAACTTTC
>JACEIK010000011.1:588281-605914 GCA_018107945.1 Datura stramonium | reverse complement strand
ATAGCAAATCATCAAGAAAACATGCATAGTCTCATCAATACAATGACATTCACCACATTAAGACCTCCTAGACTCAAGAATCGACTCTCGATCTCAGCAATCAGCTGATCAAGACATCCGACACGAATTTCAATCTCTCGTCAAGCATGTGCCCTCACAACACAAGATAATTTTCCCCCTTTTCTATCATATGATCTCAAAGCATTACATTTAGGGGTCTATAAACAAGGTTTCGCTCTCTCTCCCAAAGAATTCACATGCATCATGTCATGAACCATAGGCTTGCCTCTAGTGTATTACTCCACTAATATAAGGACGCGTGAAGTAAGATCACGTAGGACTTAACGGGTTGGAATGTAAGCTAAGGAACTAGTAATTACTGGGCTAACCAATAATAGCAACTAGCATCCTTAAGCCCTTTTCAATACATCCCACCAACATTATGGGCATTGTTTCTTCCTTCATCCTCCCTTTCTTGAAGTCTTTCTTTATTTTTATTCCCATTTATTTAAGCACACTCGATTTAGTAACAAATATTAGTTATACATCTTCATTTTATTTAAATTCGGCAAGTGCACCTTTGACCTTTTCTTTACTTTCACCACTTCCGCTTTTCCTTTCTTTTCACAATTCTCTTTCCTTTCTTTTCACAATTTCACTCGACACCGGTGGGAAAATTATTTTTCTGAGCGCAAGAGTTTTGGACGAATTCACGGATAATTAAAAGAAGGGGTTAAGCTCATTGTACCTTTTCGACAAAACAAAAAAAATAGGCTAAAAGCACAATGGGCTAACTAGGATGTACATTGAAGGTAGGTATGATAATGGAAAACTTTTGGTTAAATCTCAAACAAATGCCTACATCTGGCTTTCTTCATTTCTATTTCTCACACACACTGTAATGTTCTAGACACTTCAGCTAATAGCATGGAATAATCGAAAGCTCACACACACTCGTTGCACATGCTCAACTCAAGACATATTCACAGACTTTCACCGCCCACTATAAGAATTCAAATTAAGCTCCAATCACCCCGGGAATCGTATTCTATGGCCTTGTGTATTCAACATGTTTACAGTTAGTTGCACATGCTTTTCATTTTAATCACCTTTGCATTATAAATATCATGTACAACACGCAACAAAAATTTCGAACCATAAGCAGCGACACGTTTGGGATACAAACAAACAAAAGAAAAATAAAAGAAAGAAAACAACTACTCCTATCGATTACATTTCCCTAACACTCTGGGCCGTCATCCATCCATCATAGGGAACTGCCACTATTTACGACTTCTGCTCAATGGGACTATTCTAAAAGCACCGAAACAAACGCCGAGAAACCTAATCATAAAAATAATTCAACGAAATTTTTTAAAAATATTTTTAATTTATTAATAATATAAAATTCATACTCAAATGTTGAAAATCAAACAGTCTTAATCATTAAGTGTTTTTTTATTTATAACTTTGAAATTAATTACAATACAAAAACATACTAATAAAATCGGGCTGTGGTCATAATTTTTCACAGTACAACAACCAAACATGAACATAAACAACAACAAACAACTAGCACCTAACTACTCCCACCCCACACTTAAACCGGCCACTATCCTCAAAGCTGTTCACAAAATTCAGCATAGCCAAAAGTAGGTGGTGAAACTCCCGATCAATCGAAGTATTCCACTTTCATCAGTGCCGTGCCTAGTCCCCCATATCTCGACCGCCCTCGCTGCCTTCATCCGACTCAATATTCGAGTCCTCACCCGCGTGCCCCCTCATCTGGTGACATCGCCATCTACGTGCCCACAGCCGGGCTCACTTAAGATGAGCTCCGAGCATTTCACCGAAGGGGTAGTCCAAGTCGAGCCGTCAATACCATCTTCGTTGCTGCCTCCCGCCTATGCGCAACCGTAGCATCTCGCATCCCGAACATACGCGCTATATACGGACACCCCGAGCATGTTGCTCATTGGGTGTGAGAACTGCCCGTGAGTGGTGCTCTGGTGCCTTGGTTTTGTGACGCCCAAGGCACGCCTATCCATCTACGGGATGTAGTCTAGGGCCTCTTCCTCGATATCCAGTTCTCAGAACGTGGCTGCGCAAGCCACCGGACCCATACTGTGTTCCCGATGCAAACTGCTTTCACACTGGGAGATGATCACCGCCCCTACATTAATCTCTAGCCCTTTCATCCTGTGCATATACCAACACACACGATCCCGTGACATTCGTCATGTGCACCCCCGGACTGTGCAGAACAAACAATTTGAGCTGCATCCCCGGGCTTCGTTCATTTGAGAGCAGGCGCACTGAATGGTAGCCCTTTCCCTTATGCTCGGCTTCCACTACTGCACAAGTCGAACTGCTCACGTGAGTGCCTCATATCCGCATAAGGTGGAGTTATGTTCGCTGTTTGAGTACATGGGCGGCCTATGTCCCGCGCCCCCAATATGGCATTAAGGTGACGGGGCTCAAAGGTGACAACCGTCCCCTGCCCGATGGTGTGACAGCCTGAGTGTCTGCCCAATTTTCATAGAACTTCCGACCGATGGAGATTGCACTCCTTGGGCTTCAAAGATGAAGTTCGTCCCCGATAGTGTCAATCCTAAGGTACGAGCTCTGAAATTCCTCGTGGCAAGGGTTTCAGTAATTTGCTCCTCGTGTGGAAGTATTTGTTCTCCTTATGTTTGGCATACCATTTCTTCTCCTCTTCGCGCAACTCCACGGTTCCGTATTTACAGCTGCGCCACGTGTAACCGGGGCTGTGCTGCCTGGGACTACTGCTCCTGGCCTAATCCTCTCTCTTCTCCTTGCGCCCGATGTAGATGTGTCTCTTTCCTTTGTCTTGCTCGCCGACATCGTCTCGCCAAATCACAAAGACACCAATGTTATCCAAATCGTGCTCAGTTTCTACTAAGGTTGCTGAGTTAAGCCACCACACTTAGTCTTTAGCCTCACTAAACCAATTCCTAGACAACTTACTTTTCAACTTTTTTGCAATCAACATGCCCGTATTTAAATAATTGATAATAAATTCTATGTACTACTCGACTTGCATAACCACTCACAATATCACCATCGATTCCATTTCATCACATGCTGACGATAAAAAAATTTTCAACAATAAAACCTATGCAATTCACCACCCATCATCCAAAAATCCCTTGTTTATTTAGCATATTAAACATTAATCACAACAGAAATCACATCACCCAACATGCACAACCAAAATATTTCACATTTCAACCCAATTTAGCTTCTTCCTATTCAACTTCTAACCCTAGGTACCACTTCGCAAAATTCAATCACACATGTATTTATCGAGTTCATACAATCACAATGATACTACGAACATCAATCAACAACAACTTAAATGAATTCAAGCTCAATTTACACTTAGGGCAAGGTTTACTCACCTCACAAGCTCAAAATTGAAAATTTAGGCAAAAATTGAGGTTAAGTTCAAGAACATACCTTTACTTCAAGGATATCGAAGAAAAGTTCAAGAAACATTGAGATCCTAGGTCTCAGGTCACATCGGGGAAGCGGGGGGATTTTTGGGTGTTTGTCGTGGAGGGAGTGGGAAATGGGGACCTTACCTAAATCTAAACATTTATCCTACCCTTACCCCTAGCCTTCATTATGACCCATAAGTCCTAATTGATTTTGAGTGTACCTACACTATATTAGTAGTGAGATACATGAAGGGAAATCCTATGGGTCAATATGTATGCACTTGAATTTCTTTGTAAGAATGAGTGCCTTTGTCTTATCTTATAATCCACATGTGTGAAATGCTCAAAATTGTTTGAAATTCTCTCTTCTAGTGACTGGAATCACTTCCGCGAGGTACATGATTAAAATTGTTTTCAAAAGAGAAGTATGAATAAGGTAATCGTGTAGCAAACATTAAGGCAGTGTAATAACCCGGAAAGGCCTAAGAATAGACCCGGGAGTTTAATTTGAGAAATACAGAAAACTGGAAAAAACATCACAGAACGAACGACTCAATGACTCGTGGGTGGATACCACAAGTCATCGAAAAGAGTCGTGGAATGGGGGTTCAGGGAGCTGTGGTGCCAACAGACGGTGTAACGACTCGTTGTTAGGAACAATGAGTCGTTGTTACCAGCCGTTAGAAGGACTGAGCTAAGGCTGAGGGAGAAACAACGGGGAATCCCATGATTCGTGGTGAGGAGGAATGACCCGTTGTTGCAAGTCGTTTCTTGTGGGTTGAGGTTTCCGATGAATTCAATGGAAGAAGACCACAACTCGTTGGAAGGCACAACGAGTCGTAGTAAGGCTCATGGAAATGGATGTCAGATTGGTCAAGGAGTTGACGAAGGTCCATTCAATGACTCGTGGTTTGAAGTAACGACTCATCCTGATAAGTCGTGGGAAGGATCTGAGATGTGTTAAGAGGCAGTGGACCCGATGACTCAATACCACAATTCGTGGTATGTTGCCACGACCCATTGGGTCGGTCATTGATCCGTCCGAGACAATTTTCAGGGAAATTTTATTAAGGGCATTTTTTACTTTTCCGTGCTTTAAGACCCTAAACTACGTCGTTTGGATATGTTTCTGAGTGACATAAGATGGATTAGGTCCTTTATGCATGCCCATTCTCATGCAAAAGCTTAGAGATATTTTTGGGAAATTCAAGGCCTTCTTCCCAAAATTTTCATCAATTTCTTTGTGGATGTTCAAGGAACTTTGAGTAAATCCATTCCCAGGTATATAGGGTTTTAGAATGGGTGAAATTCTTCCCCACACATGCCAAAATTTCAATTTAAATCATGAACCCTCGTATTCAAGTTTATAGGGTTTTACTCAAGTGCATGAAGATGTGATTTCTCTTTGTGGGNCTCTTTGTGGGTATTATTTAATTGAGTTTTAATTATTGAATTATCAATGATGGGCTGGTTTTATATTATTTTTTCAAAAATCATGTTTTGATCTTTTAAATCCTGAATTCCCATTTTATGAAAGATCATGAAAGTTATGATTTACGATGACTTCTCTATAATTTGAGTTTATTAATGATAGAAAAGGATGATTTCCAAGTTAACCAAGTTTATGAGCATATTTTGAAAGAATTGAATACGATGAAGTATTGGGCAATGCCCACATGTTGAAGAATGATTTATGATTTATGAAGCGAATTTCATGATTTATCGATTTATGATGTTGGCCAATGAAAAGGGCCTATGATTCTTGGATAAGCATGTTTTAAAGGGGATCAATGATGATAAATGTTATATTTTAGCCAATGAATCTTAATGCATGATGTAATTGACTTATGTATGAGCCTATATGCATGTTTTGGGAGACGTGTCTAGCACCGAGCGCTCGGCGTTCAAAGGACTACGTCAGTGTCTCATAACCACATGCCACTGTGGGTATCTAGTGATATATTGTATTGATAATGATACCCTCAAATGTGATATCACGCCTAATGCACGACCCTCGCCTGGCAAGCCAGGGTCGGCTCTGCCCACTTGAGTGTAATAGTTGGGGCATCATGAAAGGCTCTACCATGATGGTGTCGGTTAAGATGAGTCCTCCCATTGTTCCACATGTCTTATGCATTATTATATTTATGTTATTAGCTCAAGTTACGTTTTGATAATGTTTACTTACGATTATGATTATGAATGCTTTATGAATGATTTTAAAATGTTGAGCATTATGTTCTCTTATGAAGTTTATGATATATGCATGATGTCCTACTCCTACATTACTTATGAGTTTTGTGTTACTTATAAATGCCCGTTTTACACACCTTGCATATTCGGTACATTCCATGTACTGATTGCACAGTTCCTATGTTGTATCATTTCATGATACAAGGTCTGTATCTCAAGCTCATCATCATCCTTATTCCATCTCAGCTTACATTCTCAGCTTATTGGTGATTCCGCATGTTTTGAGCACAAATAGACAGACTTTTATGTTATCTGACGTTTCAGTATTGGTCGGGTTAGTTTGGGATGTTGTCCATTCAACCCATCTTATGTATTAGAGGCTTTCAGATAAGTATGTAGTGCTCAGCAGTGTATATGTTCAGTATTTCGTGATGTTACTCTATAATTATGTTTCCGCTATGTTTTTACGATTATCATTCCGCTTATTTGAACTAGATTAGTTTCATGCATAAGCTATGGGTCGAGTTGGGGTCCCTTGTCCCGTGTCTATGATCCGGGTGTACATTCGAGTTTTGACAAACTTGGTATCAGAGCAATAGGTTTGAAGTGCCCTAGGGTGTTTGAAATCTGTGTTAAGTATATTCTTCTTCATAGGTGTGAAGCGCACCACACCTTTGAAAAAGAGGCTACTAGACGTTTAGGAAATATTCTATTCTTTCATGTTCTGTGTTGTGCGATTAAAAAAAAACCTCTCCATCCTTCTAACTTGTGCAATTAGCGATTGCAGAATTATGGCTCCTAGAAGAATGAACGGAAAGAGGAATGAAAATGATAAAAGCCATAGAGATGGCAATGACCATGGGCATTAGCAAGCACCACCTATTCAGGAGCCCCAGGCACAAGAGCTAGCTACCCATGCTGAGTTTCGGGCGGCTATTCAGATGTTGGTGCAAGCCTTTGCCGCTCAGGTCAACCATCACGCTGTTGCGTAGGTCCCACAAAATGGCAATGCAGCAGTGGCTCGAATTAGAGACTTCTTGAGGATGAATCCTCCTGAGTTCACCGGATCAAAGGTGGATGAGGATCCACACGAGTTTATTTAAGGGATCTTGAAGGTCACTCAGGTTATGGGGGTGACAAATGGGGAGTGTGTAGACATGTCCTCTTATCAGCTAAAAGAGGTCGGTCATATTTTCTACAAGCAATAGAGGGACAGAAGGGCAGCGGGAGCGGGCCCTATCAGATGGGATGAGTTCCACATTGCCTTTCTCAACAAGTTATTCCCTCGGGAGATGAGGGAGTTAAAAGCATCTGAGTTTGTGAATCTCAAGTAGGGAAAGATGACGGTGCTGGAGTATTCACTTGAGTTCACTCTTTTGTCAAAGTACGCCCTAGAGTTATTGATGGATCAGAGGGCACGGGTGAGTCGATTTGTTAATGGTGTGGCTGCTTATTTATACAAGGATTGCAGGACTGCCATGCTTCACCAGGATAAGGACTTTCCTCGTATAGTGTTATACGCTCAGCAGATTGAGGTGGCTCATAAGAGGAAGAGGGAGGCAAAGAGGGCTCGGATAGATAGTCGTGGGTTTTCACATAAGAGATCCAGCGGTGGCTACCGTCCATACTTTCAGCAGAGGTCTCTAGCCCCACAACCATCGTCAGCTAGTCCTCCATCCAAACCCAAGGGTGATTAGAGGAGCAAGGCTTCAGGGTCGAGGGATCATAGGGGCACCCAACTAGAGTATACCTCACCAGCCTGTGGGAAGTGCGGCAAGAGTCATGCCGGGGAGTGCTTGCTCGTTCGGATGTTTTCTATGGGTGTGGTAGGTCTGGGAACATGCGCCGAGTGTGCCCATATGCTAGACAGGATGATGATAGGGGTCGTGCACTGACCACCAGGACAACAACAGCTCCATCCCGTTCTTCTCCGCAGGGAGCATCCACTAGTGGAGGTGGCGGACAGTGCCAAAATCCATTCTATTCCCTTGCCTCACACTAGGAGCAGGAGACTTCGCTAGGCGTGGTCACTAGTATGTTGCGTGTCTTTCATATTGATGTTTATTCCTTACTAGATCTGAGAGCTACCTTGTCTTTCGTGAGTCCTTACGTTGCTAGTAGCCTTGGAGTCAGATCCGAGACTTTGTCAGAACCGTTTATGGTTTCGACCCCTGTTGGTGATTCGGTCATATCTAGATGAGTATATAGGAAATGCCCAGTCACGATGTTGCATAAGGTAACCTCCACAAACCTTGTAGAATTAGCCATGACTGACTTTGATATCATTCTTGGTATGGATTGGTTGTTTTCATGTTATGCTTTGATTAACTATAGGACCGTACGGTGAAATTTCATTTTCTAGGTGAGTCAGTTTTTGAGTGGAAGGGTAGTTCAGCGGTACCAGCAGGTCAGTTTATTTCCTATCTTAAAGCCAGGAAGATGATCTCTAAAGGTTTCATATACAACCTAGTTAGGTTTAAGGATGTGAAGTCCGAGACCCCGACTATTCAGTCAGTTCCGGTGGTATGCGAATATCTGGAGGTGTTTCCTGATGATTTTCCTGGTGTTCCTTCGGAGAGGGAAATTTACTTCACTATTGATCTATTACTCGATACGCTGCCTATCTCTATTCCTCCCTACAGGATGGCCCCAGCCGAACTAAAGAAATTGAAGGATCAATTAAAGGATATGTTAGATAAGGGCTTCCTTAGACCGAGACAGTCTCCATAGGGTGCACCAGTTCTATTTATTCAAAAGAAGGACGGTTCCCTTCGCATATGTATTGACTATTGGAAGTTGAACAAGGTTACCATCAAGAACAAGTGCCCCTTACCCGGGATCGATGATTTGTTTGACCAGCTTCAGGGTGCCAGGTGCTTTTCAAAGATTGACCTCAGGTCGGGGTATCACCAACTTAGAGTTCGGGAGAGTGACATTCCGATGACCGCTTTCAAGACTCGATATGGTCACTACGAATTTGTTGTTATGTCTTTCGGACTAACCAATGCCCCTGCAACTTTTATGGACCTGGTGAACAGGGTGTTCAAGAAATATTTGGATATGTTCATGATCGTGTTCATTGATGACATTCTTATATACTCTCGGAGCGAGGAGGAGAAGGCCACTCATTTGAGAATAGTGCTGCAACCCTCAAGAATTGTCAGTTGTATGCAAAGTTTAGCAAGTGTGAATTTTGTCTAAACTCGGTAGCATTTCTGGGACATGTGGTATCAAAAGAAGGCATAAGGGTAGATAGCCAAAAGATTGAGGCGGCGAAGAATTGGCCTAGACCGGTGAATCCTTTAGAAATTCAAAGTTTCTTGGGTCTAGCAGGCTACTACTGAAGGTTTATTGAGGGTTTCTCATCTATTGTGTCACCTTTGACTAAGTTGACTCAGAAAAAGGTGAAGTTCCAATGGTCGGATGATTGTGAGAAAAGCTTCCAGGAGTTGAAGACCCCACTTACTTCAGCACCAGTGTTGACCTTACCCGAGGGTACTGATGGCTTGGTTGTGTATTGTGATGCTTCGAGAGTCAGACTGAGATGTGTGTTGATGCAGCGTGGGAAGGTGATAACATATGCCTCCCGACAGTTAAAGGTTCACGAAAATAATTACCCGTATCTTGAGTTGGCCGCGGTGGTGTTTGCACTGAAGATATGGCGGCATCACTTGTATGGGGTTCACATGGACGTGTTCACGGGTCACAAGAGCTTGAAATATGTGTTCACACGGAAGGATCTAAATCTTCGGCAAAGGAGGTGGTTGGAATTACTAAAGGACTATGATATGAGTGTTCTTTACCACCTGGGCAAGGCCAATGTGGTTATAGATGCACTTAGTAGGCTCTCTATGGAGAGTGTGTCCCACGTGGATAAGAGAAAGAAGGAGTTGGTGAGAGATGTCCATCGACATGCAAGACTGGGAGTTAGATTGAATGACTCAATCGATTGCGGTGTTGTTGTACATAACGGGCTAGAATTATCCTTGTTGTTTGATGTTAAATCAAGGAAAGATGAGGATCCAATATTGAGAAAGCTGAACGAGGTGGTGCGGAGTCAAAAGGTGGAGGTATTCTCCCAAAGGGGAGATGGTGGACTACGATACAAGGGTTGACTATGTGTTCCTGACGTCGATAATTTGAGGGTTCAAATATTGCATGAGGCACATGGTATCAAATATTCCATCCATCTGGGATCCACGAGGATGTATTAGGTCTTGAGAGAAATCTATTGGTGGGAGTGTAGGAAGAAGGATATTACGAAGTTCATAGCTAAATGTCCAAACTGCCAGCAAGTGAAACTCGAACATTAAAGGTCGGGAGGCATACTTAAGGATATCAGCATCCCAACTTAAAAGTGGAAAGAAATTAATATGGATTTCATTATAGGCCTACCCGTACTCGCCGGCAATACGACTCTATTTGGGTGGTGGTCGACAAGTTAACTAAGGCTACACACTTCCTAACGGTCAAGACCACGGATTCAGCGGATGATTATGCTAAGTTGTATATTCGGGAGTTGGTTCGACTTCCTGGAGTGCCCTTGTGTATTATTTCAGACCGAGGTACTCAGTTTACCTCTCAATTCTGGCGTTCTTTTCAAAAAGAACTTGGGACGCAAGTTAAGCATAGTACATCCTTCCATCTGCAAATAGATTGCTAGGAAGAATGAACCATTCAGACCCTCGAGGATATATTGAGGGCATGTGTTATGGATTTCAAAGGTAGTTGGGATGATCATTTGCCCTTGATCGAGTTTGCCTATAATAACAGTTATCACTCTAGTATCTAGATGGCACCGTCCGAGGCTCATTACGAGCGAAGGTGTAGATTGCCCATTGGTTGGTTTGAGGTTGGTGAGGCAGCCATTATAGGTCCTGAATCGGTTCATGAGGCCATGGAAAAGGTCCAGTCGATGAGGGGCCGGTTAAAAACCACTTAGAGTCGTCACAAATCGTATGTTGATGTAAGGAGAAGGGATCTGGAGTTTGATATGGCTGATTGGGTATTTCATAAGGTATCTCCCATGAAAGGGATCATGCAGTTCGGAAAGAAAGGGAAACTCAGTCCCCACTATGTTGGTCCCTATCGGGTTGTGAAGAGAGTTGGTAAAGTAACTTATGAGTTGGACTTTCCATCGGAGTTGTCCTCAGTTCATCGTTTTTTTCATGTGTCACTTTTGA
This sequence comes from Datura stramonium, assembly GCA_018107945.1. Taxonomy (NCBI): domain Eukaryota; kingdom Viridiplantae; phylum Streptophyta; class Magnoliopsida; order Solanales; family Solanaceae; genus Datura; species Datura stramonium. Next base: position 595,077 of record JACEIK010000011.1, on the reverse strand, counting down.
AGAAGTGTTTGCGTGATCTAGCCTTGGTAGTTCCGGTAGACATCATTGGAGTGAAAGACAACCTCCGTTATGAAGAAATTCCCGTTGAAATCTTGGATTTTCGGGTTTGGAAGTTGAGAAATAAAGAAGTAGCTTCAGTTAAGGTTTTATGGAGGAATCATCAAGTTGAGGGAGCTACGTGGGAAGCCGAAGCGGACATGATGGCTAGATATCAACATTTGTTCTCTACCGGCTTAGTTCCGACATGAGGTATCAGTTTTTCCCTATGATGCTATCTAGTTTTCATAGTTAGTTCATGTGTGCAAGTTTCTTTTATGTGTATGAATGTGTATGTGAAGTATAAGAACTGTTCAGCTATATGGTTTTATTCGGAGGTAGTCATTCCATGAAAATTTTGATTAACATGATCAATATATAGCTATGATAAATTGTATGTTTCTGTTTGCTGCTTGTTTCCTACATTCGATGACGAATGTTTCCATGGTGGAGATATTGTAATACCCCCAAAAGGCCTAAGAATAGACCCGGGAGTTTAATTTGAGAAATGCAGAAAACTGGCAAAAACATTATAGAACGGACGACTCAATGACTCATGGGTGGATACCATGAATCATCGAAAGTAGTCGTTTAATGGGGGTTCTGGGGAGCTGTGGTTACAATGGTCGATTTAACAACTCATTGTTACCGGCCGTTAGAAGGACTGAGCTTAGACTGAGGGGGAAACAACGGGGCATCTCAGGATTCGTGGTGAGGAGGAACGACCCATTGTTGCAAGTCGTTGCTTGTGGTTTGAGGTTTCCAGTGAATTCAATGGATGGAGACCACGACTCGTTGGAAGGAACCACGAGTCATTGGGAGGCTTGTGGAAATGGAAGTCAGATTGGTCAAGGAGTTGACGACGGTCGATCAACGACCCGTGGTTTGAACTAACGACTCGTCCTGACGAGTCATGGGAAAGATCTGAGATGTTTTATGAAGCAGTGGACCCGAAGACTTGATACCATGAGTCGTGGTATGTCTCCATGACGGGTTGGGTGGTCGTTGGTCCGTCTGAGAATGTTTTCAGGGAAATTTTATTAAGGGCATTTAGGACTTTTCCGTGCATTGAGACCCCAAACTATGTTTTTTTTGGTTATTTTTCTGAGTGAGATATGATGGGTTAAGTCCTTTATGCATGCCCATTCTCATTCAAAAGCTTAGAGAAATTTTTAGAAGATTCAAGGCCCTCTTCCCCAAATTTTCATCAATTTCATTGTGGGTGTTCAAGGAACTTTAAGTCAATCCATTCCCATGTATTTGGGGTTTTAGAGTAGGTAAAATTCTTCTCCACCCATGCCCAAATTTCAATTTGAATCATGTACCCTCCTATTCAAGTCTAGGGGGTTTTACTCAAATGCATGAAGATGTGATTTCTCTTTACGGGTATAATTTAATTGAGTTTTAATTATTGAATTATGAATAATGGGCTGGTTTTATATTATTTTCTTCAAAAATCATGTTTCGTTCTTTTAAATCTAAAATGCCCATTTGATGAAAGGTCATAAAAGTTATGATTTATGATGACTACTCTATAATTTGAGTTTATTGATGATTGAAAAGCATGATTTCAAAGTTACCCATGTTTATGAGCATATTTTGAAAGAATTGAATATGATGAAGTATTGGGCAATGCCCACATGTTGAAGAATGATTTATGATTTATGAAGCGAATTTCATGATTCATAGATTCATGATGTTGGCCAATGAAAAGGGCCTATGATTCTTTGATAAACACGTTTTAAGGGGATAAATGATAATAAATGTTATATTTTAGCCAATGAATCTTAATGCATGATGTAATTGACTTATGTATGAGCCTATATGCATGTTTCGAGAGCCGTGTCTAGCACCGAGCAGCTCGGCGTTCAAAGGACTGCGCCAGTGTCTCATAACCACATGCCACCATGGGTTTCTAATTATATATTGTATTGATAATGATCCCCTCAAATGTGATATCACGCCTAATGCACGACCCTCGCCTGGCAAGCCAGGGTCGGCTCTGCCCACTTGAGTGTGATAGTTGGGGCATCATGAAAGGCTCTACCATGATTGTGTTGGTTAAGACGAGTCCTCCCATTGTTCCGCATGTCTTATGCATTGTTATATTTATGTTATTGGCTCAAGTTACGTTTTTATAATGTTTACTTACTATTATGATTATGAACTCTTTATGAATGATTTGAAAGCGTTGAGCATTATGTTCTCTTATGAAGTTTATGATATATGCATGATGTCCTACTCCTACATTACTTATGAGTTTTGTTTTACTTATAAATGTCCATTTTACACACCTTGCATATTCGGTACATTCCATGTACTGACCGCACAGTTTCTATGTTGTATCATTTCATGATACAGGGTCCGTATCTGAAGCTCATCATCATCCTTAGTCCATCTCAGCTTACGTTCTCAGCTTATTGGTGATTCCGCATGTTCTGAGGACTAATTGACAGTCTTTTATGTTATCTGACATTTCAGTATTGGTCGGGTTAGTTGGGGATGTTGTCCAATCAACCCATCTTATGTATTAGAGGCTTTCAGACAAGTATCTAGTGCTCAGCAGTGTATATGTTCAGTATTTTGTGATTTTACTCTATAATTATGTTTCCGCTATGTTTTGACGATTATCATTCCGCTTATTTGAACTATGTTACTTGTATGCATAAGCCATGGGTCGAGTTGGGGTCCCTCGGAGTCCCTTGTCCCGTGTCTATGATCCGGGTGTACGTTTGGGTCGTGACAGGTAAGCTTTGAATGTGAATTGTCAATGAATTGAGATTCTTTTTGAACTTGTTTTGATGAACTATTCCCTTTGTTTGAATGAAATAAATACATGCAAGATATGTTTAATGGTTGTGGGCACTTATTGAAGCCTTTGCAACACGGTTTGAGTCATTTCTTTTTGTTGAGTTGGTGTATAATGTTTGGGTTGTCTTGAGACTTGATGATTTTGTGTGCAACTACCATAGTTCTCTAAGCTTTAACAATGTCCTTTTGTGAAAGAACGTCTTGGTTGGCCCTTTGAGTCAAAAACACTCATGTATAGCATGTTGTTCATTTGTTTAACTGTAAAGAATTCCATTACTGGAGGATAAGCAATGGTTCTAGTTTGGGGGTTTAATGAGTTGGAAATGTACAAACTCATAACGCTCCTTAGCATGTGTTTTTTCCTAGTTCTCGAGTCATTTATGTGGATTTTATGCCCTTTCTTTGTGATTCTTTATAGGGACTTCACGTGAGTAGATAAAGCATGAAATCGAGAAAAACAGATGAAGTTTGAGATAAAATTTTATGAGTTAGAATATGAAGGAGAGGAGTCAAAGATAATAGAAGATTTGAGCTCAAGAAGGGGTGTAAGGGCATTCTTTGAATCGGCCAAACGCGGATTATAAAGGGTGAAACGCTGAAGTTACTACCCAGACCGGCAACTCAGCCGGCGATTAGCGGTTGGGCAGCTTCTAAATGCCGGTTCAATCACCGGTGATCAATACCAAAGGACTATTTTGTGGCGGCGGACAGCCGGTGCTCCGCGGATTTACACTGGTGTTTCGCTAGTGAGGCCATCTAATAAAGAATAAAAAGGTCCAGAAAGGTCTCCAAAGCATCTAAAAGTTTCAAGGGCATTTGGGAAAAGTTGTACACAAGATAGTACATATATTTACATAAGTTTCATTGTACACCACTCATTCATTCCTCCAGACTTCATCTTTTTCATAGAATTTTTGGTAGAATCGTTTCACCATATTATTGTAGAGTTAGGTAGAACTTTTCTTCTTCTTTTTATTTAACCCATATTTGGGGAATTTCACCATTGTTGTAAGAGCTTGAGAAGAAAATTTCTGAAGCTAATGTGATGAATGTGAGAGGAATCCTCTTTGTATCTTTTCTCTATCCTTAAATATGCTTGACCAATTTGCTAGCTAGAGGTGTATTCATGGTTGGTTTGTTACTTTGATTGTGTTTTGATAAATTACTCTTGGATTCTTATTGCAAGTGAAAACATGAATTATGCTTTACTTTTCTTGTTTTTTGCTTAAGAGAGAAAGGTGAGAATGGGATAAGAAGATATTAGTGAGGAATTGGAGTGCTAGTGTGTGGGATTAAGCTAGAGATAGTTAAGACCCACATTTTCAATCCATTAAAGGTCAAGGCTAGAAGTAGCTAGTCCTTCCTCAAGCTTGTGTAGTTGATAACGTGATTTGTCTTTGGGTTTTAGAAAACCCAAGGCATAAACATTCTTATGGTTGAGAAATAAGAGAATGTGAATTATCCACCGCTATCTATGCTAATTTTGAGAATGAAGAAAACCATGATTTAGTTGTGATCTCATCTATAGAATTCCCCTAGCTATATCACTTGTGATTACAACAATTGAAATTCCTTTCACTTTGTTTTAATTTAGAATTAGATAGTGTTTTTCCCTGAATTCCCGCGATAATATCCCAGATACAGTATAGTCAGACAGTCAGATAATATCTCAGATNCCCCAAATTTTACTTTTTAAATGTTGAGAAACTATGCATTCTAGTTTGAATTAGCTTATAACTCTTGAATTATCGACTCAATTCTTTGTGGGATTCGACTCCGACATCCATCCGGAATATTTATTTTGACAAATGATCGTTTACGCTCCTTCGTAAAAGAATAGTACAGTTTGGACGCTATTGAGAAATATCATAGTTTGCACAAAAGAGCTCCAAACAACTACTTTTTGCTTTAGTGTATTTGAGAATAGAGTGAGTAGTGATGAAGATGAGGAATGAAGTGTGGATTTTATAAGAGAGGGGTAAAGGGGAATGGTAGGTGAAGAGGTGTCTTTAATGGTGGGAAGGTGGAAAGGAGATGTATGGGGAAGTTAAAATGGTGTAATGGAGAAGTGGGAACCTGGAAGTAAGGGTATATGGGAATTTAGAGGGGTTTTGACCAGTGTTGTTAAATTCTCGGGTCGGGTCGATTCATGGATCAGTCAAAAATTTTTAAAAGATGAACTATCCTATACCTGTGCATAACCGGCATTCTCCAGTAGGGATCAGTGGTTTTCTGGTTCTAAGGCCGATGTGCAATATCTTTCTAGTTAACTAGTCATCTACCGGCGATTGGCCGGCGAGTTGCAGCATCGAACCGGCAGTTCGCATGTTGGATCGCTGAACACCTCTAAACTTCTAGCTACACTTTTTGTGCTGGTGATTCACCGACACTTTGTAGATTTGTATCGGTGTCTTGCTGGTGAGTCGCCAGTCTCCTCTCCTTTCTCCCCTTCTTCTATTCATTAGCTGTGACAGGGCATCATTTTCCATGTTGGCGCCGGTGTTTCGCCAGTCTAATGTCGTGCCTGCCCTGTTTTTCTTATCCATTGTTTATGTATCCATGATATCTACAAACATCAAAATGCTCCAGATAAAAGTGCTTGGGTTACCTCCCAAGAAGTGCCTTAGTTAATGTCGTGGCACAACAGATGCCTTCTTGATTTTCAACATTTTGGAGGATCATCCTCCACTTCACTCTCATCCTCAAAAGACTCAAAATTCTCTTCTTCCCTATCAATCACTTCTAGGACCTTGCACATATTCGGAGGCTTGATGGGCTGGCATACATTGAAGCTGACCCATCACCTCATACTCAGAACATCAGCTCCCCGAGCTTCCCATAAATTAAAGCCCTTCCTGTTGCTAGTAGAGCTCTCCCTCAGATGATTGGTACCTCGATGTCCATTTCATAATCCAGCACAATGAAATCAGTTGGGAGTATGAATTTATACACCATCACAAGAACATCGACTAGCACTCCAACGGGTTGCTTGATTGACCTAACTGCCATCAACAACCTCATAGAGGAAGTTTTGGGAGTCCCTAACCCGAGAGTCTTGAATATCATGAGAGGAATGAGATTGATACTAGCACAGAGATCACACAGAATATTTTTCAACATGCACAAGCCAATTGTGCAAGGAATGGTGAATTCCCCGGAATATTCATATTTTGTTGCATGGTTGCTATTCATGACAACGCTGCAATGATGGGTCACCTCTTCGGTGCCCGTATTCACCACCTTCTTTTTCTTCAAGAGTTCCTTCATAAAATTTTCATATCCTGGTATTTGAACCAAACCATCCACCAGCGGTATGTTGATAGTTAATTTTCTAAACATTTCAATGATCTTCCGAATCTGGTTATCCTCCTTCTTTTTGGCAAACCACTATGGATATGGCGGGGGAACTCTCACTTCATGATCCTTCTCATTAGGGGCCTTCTTGGCCATCTTCACATGAACCTTATCCAAGAGCGTCATATCAACATCTCCCTCATCTTTTCCTTCCTCATTATCACCAACATTAGGTGATTTTGGCACCTCATTCAACACATCATCATTATTTGCCTTCAGGGAATCAACATCCTTGGGTTTCACCCCCAAATCTTTCAATATCTTACCACTCCTAGTCATGATTCCCTTGCAATGTCCATCTTTCTTTGGGTTCGGGACAATGTCACTAGGAAGTGCACCCTTCATGTGAGGGTTCATTGTGCAGCTAAATGGTTGATTTGTTCTTCAAGGTGTTTGATCGAAGCTGAGTGGGAGCTCACGGTTTTGGCGAGGTTAGACACCTTCCCTTTCAACTCTCCAACCCCATTGTCAGTGGATTCTACTTTCTTTAACACTTGGGACAACATATACTTGATCTTTTAGCTTCCTACATCATTTACCCCAGGCTATCCTAGGGGTGCTTCAGCTTTTTTTTTTTGGGGGAGGGGGTACGTAG
>JACEIK010000011.1:575432-588276 GCA_018107945.1 Datura stramonium | reverse complement strand
TATCGCTCTCCTTCACTATTCTCTATTCCCCAATCGATCATTTCTCTCCCCCCAACAAGGATTATCACAATTTCTCTAACCTTGATTCTCTTCCCTTGGGCGCCAAGGGCCTTGTTTGGAACCTTCATATCCAAGGCGAGAACACACCAACTGCTCTGACATGTATTGACACTCCTCCTCATATCTCGAGGGTGAATTATCATCATCAAACTGAACATTGCTGTTAGTAGCAACAAAATTCACATTCTTTGTACCAGCTCCCATCACATGCTTTGTCATCAACTCTAGTTGGGTCATCATTTTGGAAAGAGTTTCATCCCAAGCCTCTTCTCTCTTCCACAACTCTGCACTCATAAGATTTAAAGCAACACCACTAAAAGATACCTCTACTTCTCAAGTTTTCCATGCTTAGATGGTTCTCATCATTCTATCAAGTAATGCCTTGGCTAGTCCATAGGGATGATCCATGATTGATCCCCCGACCAAATTATTTTCCATCGACTTAATGATAAAATCCAATGATCGGTAGAAGCTTTCAATTAAAACCCCATCGGGTAAGCCATGGTTCGAACAGATGGCCACCTTTTTCTTAAACCTCAACCAAGCGTCATGGAGTTGTTCCCCCACAAGTTTTCGGAAATTAGTAATATCATCCTATAGTTGTAACATCCTTGAGGGAGGAAAGAACCTATCCAAAAATGCCTCCATTGGTTCATTCTAAGAGGTAATAAACTCGGAGGCAGCTCCTCCAACTACGCAGTTGCTTCCCCAGTGAGTGAGAATGGAAAGAGTCTCAATCTGATTGACTCTTGAGTGATGTTTGTAATGTTGAAGGGTTGAAAAATCTCCGAGAAATTGCAGAGATGCCTTTTTTCATACTCATTGGACGTCCCTCCAAAGAGTCCCTTAATTTGAAGTAAGTGTAGCATTGTACTCGTCCCATGGAAAATGACATTCCCTACGGTAGGAGGTAGGAAATTAACCTGCTACATCGGGCATTACGGAGTCATCATCCTCATGATACATATACCCATCCACCTATCCTTCTCCTTCTAGTAAATGCTGGATCATATAAACTTCAACCTAGAAGACACCAACTGAGATTGTAACGTCAAACTAATTAAGATGCAAGATCAATTCAAAATAACAACTAATAAAGGCTATCAAACTACATTCCCTGGCAACAGCGCCATTTTTTATAACGTCCAAACTACACCCTTCTCTATTAAAGTGCATAAACGGTCGTCGTATTAAAATAAATAACCTGATGGTGTCGGGGTTGAATCCCACAAGGAATGTAAAATGATCACACAATATTTGTATATTAACTTGAATTAATTTGCATCAATGTACAATCTAGTAAATTAAAATTTTGGGGGAGTGAATGCAATAATACAATTGAATCTAAACTCACCTACTCAAGAGAACAAGATAACTAAAATCAAGAAACAACAATGAGAAAAGGCCAGAGGTGTGATGTAGATGGGATGTCAATCGAATTGGGTTTTACTAGACAATAGTGTTATTACTAATATGTGTAAATAACCTTGGAAAAGATGGTGCCTGAAGTTTTTCTACCACTTGGCACTTTTTCCTCAAGTTCTTTCGAACCTCAAGGTGCAATTCAACTATTCCAATATGATTTAGTTTTGGGGTTGAGCCATTTCTTGCCATCAAACTTTAATGGGATTATGACCATGGGTTTTGGCTATTTCTAGCCCAACCCCACATAATAAAATCCCAACCCACTATTAAGTTCTCCCCCATTACTCAATTCCTATTTTTCAAGTCAAAATTAAATAAGAATAATACCCATATTTGCAACTATGAGCAATCAACTCTAATTTGATGAGAAATCAATAGATTTACACGAATTAAGTAATAATAAGATAAATCTAGCAATACCAAATTAAAACAAACACCCATCATAACACACCTCTAGCTATAGATTTAGCTACTCATAATTGAGAAACAAAAGAGCTTATTTATCAATAGACTAAACAATTTCATAATTACGAGTAAACACAATCAATCTCAAAATATTTCTACAATGGTGGATATACCTTGCTGAAGAAGATGAAGATGAAAAAGAAATATTCAAAACTTTATTTTCTATGAAAATATCTATTCCAAAAGTAATGGGGAATAATAATGTGTTTTTTCAGATTACTTCTCTAGAATATGTAAAATAATAGGTCATAACATTCTCCTCTTTTTCTGGGCTTTATTTTTTTTCCCTTTTCAGGAGTCTTTCATTTGCGAGTCACCAGTGGTTCGTCGGTGTCCATCTTTGGGCTTCCTATTTATCTCATCTGGTGTCCAGTGAATTCCACAGCATTTCGGCAATGGCACCGGTGATTCGCTGGCTATTGTTCCAGGAGTAATCGGTTGTAATTGTTCCTCATTCCAGTGGGTGCCTATGGTTAGCCGGCATTTCTTTGGTGTTCTCTATTGGAGAGCTTGTTTCCACCTGAATCTCATCATTTTTACTCAATTTCATGCACTTTCTCTTCAAGTCAGGTACCTGCATCATCCAAAGGAGAAAAGGGCTTAAAATCAAACTAAAAGGCTTAAAAACTAACCTGAAGTTCATGCTTAAAAGCAGAACGAGTTGGTAAATTACCAACTCATCATTCATACGGGCCCTCTGCTCTTCCACCATCTCCACCGCATAATTGGACAACTTGATGAAATCCATGGCATACTCTTGAACAGTCATATCATTTTGGTTCAAATTGACAAACTCTGTCGCGTTTGCCTCCCTCAACTCCTTAAGGAAGAACCTGCCTAACAAGGCTATCGTGAACTCCTCACAGTTCATAAGAACTGCGCCCAATGCTCTACCATCCTCGACTGACGGTACCAGATATAAGCAACCCCCTTCAGCTGATAGGAGGCTAAGTTTGCGCCCTCTTCTCCCGTCACCCTATAATCTGGGTGATCTTCTGTATCTCATCCATAAACTCATGTGGGTACCCATCCACTCTCGACCCAAGAAACTCAGGGGGATTCATCTTGAGGAAATCCCAAACTCGAGTTGCCGTTGCGCTCCCATTCTGCGAGACATGGGCCACCACCTGCTAGTTGAACTGATCGGTCAAAGCCTCGGCCAACATCTGAAAAGCTTCCCTAAACTCTGCATGAATGACCTGCTCGGGCAAAGGACCTACTGGGGCTGGCGGGGCTTGCTGGTGTCCATCTTCATTGTCATCTTCATGGCCATTTCCGTTCCAGTTCCTTCTACCATTTACTCGACATGGAGGCATGATTCTACAAATGCCAATAGCACGAGTTAGAAGGATAGAGAGATACTTCATAACATGAAATAGATCATGAGAAAGGGAAAATCTCCTAAAACGTCTTGTAGCCTCCCCCCCAAAAGTGAGGAACGCTTCACACCTATGGAAAAGACTCTACTTAACGCGACTTTTAGACACCCTAGGACACACTGAACATTTGCTCTAATACAAAGTTTATCACGAACCGAGCTGAGACCCCGGAGTCAGACACGAAACCTAGAACCATAAATGGCTCCAAGTCAACCCACGACATGAACATGATAACTGAAATCAACATGAGTAAAGCTGATAACTAAATTCTGAAATAGCAGAAGTAGGAATAACAAAACGTCAATCCGATGAAAATATCATAACACTGAATCTGAAGCTGAATAAACAAATCTATGTCTAAAAAGTCTCTACTAACTTATGAGATGCTGGGAAAAGCCCCCAGCTACCAGTATTGTTGAAAAAAACTGACATGACAATACTGAAAGATAGATGTCATTTGGAGGATAAGGACTCACCTAAGGCAGGGTCTGAGCTAGAATGAGAGTTGAACTAACGACACATCTTAGTCTAATCGCAAGGACCTGTATCATGAAATAATACAACATAGAGTATGCGCTCAGTACTTGGAATGTACTAAGCATGCAAGGTAAGTATACAGGCTGAGTAAATGTAAACTAAAATCATGCATATAAACATTAATCATAAGATCATGGGAGTAAGGACTGTATGCTAATATCTGAAAACATAAATAAACATAAAATGGATCTCATATAGAGTCGAATGACCCAAAGCTGAAAATACATGCATATGGCTTTCCATATCTACAATAATAAGTAAAAGCTCATCAACTTATCCTCGGATCAAACCTGCTAAAAACATTATATTATATCACATAGTACATGCATTAATGAAATCTTGAGGAACAATGAGAGACACAGCTTAACCGAAAACCACCATTTATGACCGCATGATTATCCCACGTCCTTCCCACGTAGATGAGGTCATCCTAAGGCTTTCCAGGGAAAAGGATTATGTAAGGTGTGATTTCACGTGGTGCCCTTGGGTGGGAGGAACTCTCTCTTGAGAGGCCTCAAAGTATACCTACGTTGGCGCGTAGTTCATGAAGCTGGAAAGCCTTGGAACCTCTAGCCTACTGGGTGCTAGAAACTACTTTCAACACATATATAATGCTCATATAATCATATATAAAAACATATCTTAGATATTAAACTATGTGGAGTCTTGACTCCAAATCTTGAGATAATTGAACTTATTAGCCTTCGCTAAATCATGACATCATGCTTAACTTGCCCAAATTTTAAAATCATACATGCATGAATCAGACTTTACAAGTAAAATCATAAATACATACATGGGTAATTTGTAAACATCCATACAAGCTAGATATTTATCTCTCACGTCCTGAGAGTAGACTGGGATCATAAATACGGGACAAAGAACCCCGAAAGGCTCCAAGTAGACCCACATCTTGCGCATACATCTAAATAATTCACGTAAAGCGGAAGACTTAACGTAATAACATAGAGGAAATGAATTTATGACATAAGATAGAAAGAAAGACGACACATAATCCATACATGATAGCTGAGTACTACATATTATCTGAAAGCCTCTAATCAAAACCAACAAGTTAATGGGACAATACCCCAACTAACCCTACAAATAATGAAAACTAAAAGAAGCAATAAAGTCTTAACATGTGGCCCTCAGAACATGAGGACTCACCAAAAAGGCTGATAGTTAGCTCTGAATGGACTATTGACGAGGATGAGCCTGACAGACGGGTCCTACATCATGAGATCATACAACATAGAATGTATGCGGGTCAGTAAGTGGAATGTACCGAGTATGTAAGGTAAGTAAAACGAACATTTAAAATCTATAAAAGTTCTTAAGTGTAGGACGACATGATTGAAATACTGAAATCATAAATAAACGTAAGGACCAAGTTTTTAGAAACATTCATAACTTATCGTATTCATAGACATGAGCGGAAAGCATTATAAAACATGAACTGAGCCAAAGAACATGATCATGACATGCATAATTTATGAGGAACAGTGGGAGATTCTTATAACCGACATACCCAATATGAGAACACATGGAGCCCGACCTGTAAACCTAGTCGGGAGGTCGTTCATACCTTGCCAAGGATAGAACCATGAATGGCGTGATATCACTCATGAAAGGCCCATTAGGGCAAAAAGGGGATATTCACAAAGGAGATCCCAAACATGGCCTACGGTGGCACGTAGTTTTGACATTCGGGGTGTAACCTGAGCTCTGAACCTACTCGATATTAAATACTACTCCCAAAACATATATAGTGCTCATATACTAATATACTTGAGATTCATAGGCTAGCTAAAATCATGATAATCATAAACATGCTTGAGTGTCCCTAAACTAGCCATGAAATGGGGCCCGTGAGTCGGCCAAACTCATAAATCATAAATCATGCTTGACTTGTGGGCATTGCCCAATACTTAAACATACTTGAAATGCTTAAATTTTCTTGAAATCATGAGAATAAAACATAAATAACTTGGAAACATGCTTTTAAATCGATAATTCACTTCGTTCTTGGAGTATTATCAAAACACAACCTTCATGGATTCCTTTTATAGATGGGCATCATGAATTTAAAACATTTAGTAAACAAAAAAATGATTGAAAACAATATAAAATCTGCCCATCAATTTAAACATGCTAGTAACATACCCATATCGATTACCTGAAGATTCATGCATTGGGTTAAAACACCATAAGAATTAAGTTGTAGGAATTATAGATTAGGGAGAAATTGGGCATGGGTAGGGATTAAACCACCCATTCAAAACTCTACATACCTGATTGTGCTGAGCTTAACCTGAATCCCAAGCCCTTTTTGAAAAGACCGCCACAACTGAGAGGTAAATTGAGTACCTTGGTATGAAATGATGGACAAGGGCACTCCATGCAATAGAACAAACTCCAGGCCCTTGATGTTCAACCTTTACTTGCTGACAGTTCGGAAACTTGGCTACAAATTCTTCAATATCCTTCTTCATGCCATTCCACCAATATATATTCCCCGTAAATCATGATACATCTTGGTGGCACCCGGATAGATAGAATACTTGGATTCATCAGCCTCATGCAATGTCTGGATCCTCAATCATCACATCTAGAACATATAAGTGACCCTGGGTACCGAAGCACACCATCTCCCCCTTGGGAGAAGACCTCAACCTTCTGACTTCGAATGGCTTCCTTCAAATTTACCAAAATTGGATGCTCATCTTGTCTATATTTCACATCCGTCACCAAGGACGATTCTGATCCGTTCTGCATAACAACATCACCATTGGTTGAATCGACCAATCGAACTCCTAAAATTTTCTGTCAAGAATTCTGAGGTGTCCAACCCCTGAGCCTCCATCCTTTATGCTTATGACCATGATAAATATGCAACGTGCTTGAATCCACCCAAACTTCTTTGGTCACAATCCAAATACGCATTTCAAATCCTGAAACCCACTCTGGACCGGTTGGAACCATCAAATTACTCACATAAGTTGCTCGACCCTGACCTCACCATGGTGACATCTAGCTCCCTCAAAACTTATAAATTCAACCCAAGGTTCAACTCACTCTCAAATCATCTCGTAATCCATGCAAACTACCTGACTAAATCATAACTCACCATCCGAAACCAACCAAGCTTTCAGAATCCAAATTCAAGCTGGACAACCTAGATAGTTGACTTTGGTCCACCCTCAAACTTCAAAACACTTCAAAATCGAAAGTCTCACACAATCTTCATTAAATCATCTCGGAACGAGGTCTTCCACTTCAGCAAGTCATGAACAAAAGGGTAATGATACGGAAAGGTTCATCCATGGAAAACGGATCGACAATTACAAAATAGCCATGTGGTTTGCTGCACTTCTAGGCTTCATTAATAACTGGGCTTCCTATACTAGGTCCGACATCTATAGCGGGGATAGGGAGTTATCTTGAACGATCATGTCTTAACCAGCATTTCCATCATGGGGAACATCCTTAGGGTTTAGAGTAAGGGAATCATGAGCACAAATAAAGGTAACGAGTCACCTAACGACTCTTCGTGGCTGGGAACGAGTCGTTAGGCCTCTCATTGTCTTGATTCACCAAACTTCAAGTGCACCTGACGATTCCTACCAAAGTCCTCCTGATGAGTCATCTCAATGCCTGACGACTCGTTAGACCTATCGTTGCCTTCACTGGATTTTTGTTAAAATTTCTGTTCTTAGTCTTCACGACTGGCTTAACGACTCGTTGCCAGATGTAACAAGTAGTGCCTTCAATCCGTTGAGTGCAGTATATCCTTCTTCATCTATCTTTGATTTCTTCCCACAACTCCAGTAATGAGTCGTTCCTTAAGATGACGATTCATGACATGCTTGGAAAGCATCAGTTCAGTCCTTTTCTGCCTTACTTAGCCTATTTCCCATTCCGGGCCTATTTTCCTGCAATATTGAACACAAACGCATCATATCTATGTAAACATACCCGGAATGTGCATAGTTTCTTGGTTTTAAGCGTCGATAGTGTCGTAAAATCACGGGACATCAACACCCTCAACTTAGTATTCTTGCATGTCCTCAGGAAAAAATAAAATAAAATAAATTATAAATTAAAATACTTCTACACTTCAAGCAAAAGAACTCTTGGAAACTTATGGTACTCACAATTATTCATCAAATCAAATTTTCTAACCCCTCTATTATCATACCAACTCAAATAACAATGTATATGCAAAATTTTCAACCATGACAAAGAGGAATCAAAACATGGCAAAACACTGTGACCTGCAACCATGCACATAAATCTATAACACTGACCAACACAATTTGGAGATTATTTTGTTGACCAAATGTTCTCACCTCAAAGAAGTCCCATACTCACGCATGTGTATATGATTATTTCAATGTATTTATCTTGGGACTTGGTAAGATCACACTCACTCTAACAAAGAAAATCTAACTGTGTGCATGTAATGCCATAGGCTTGCCTTTACTTCCAATGCCTTAATTTTTAGACAGGTAACTAGGATCACTATAGGACTTTTAAGCTTGAAACGTAGACTCGAGTTTGGGTATGGTACATATTGGAGTAGTATCTTAACCCTTCTTGACACTACATACGTCTTGACTCCACTTTTAATCTTTTTCATATTTTATCCCCTTTTTTCTTTACGTGCTTCTTCTTTTATTTTCATTTGTAAGTACGAGTGCCTTTCCTCTTCTTTCAAGCATTCATTGATTTCACATTTTTCTTTTCTTTTCTTTTCTTGCTCTTTGACAATATTTTTATTTCGTTCTTTTCTTTCATTACGCACACCACACCCACTCTTTCATTTTCATTCCACCTTACTCTTCTTAATCTCCCTATCATAGTCACCCTCAACTTAGGGGATTTGCCTGAGTTGAGGTTTACAGTGTCCAAGGAGTGACCAGGGACAAAATAGGTTCATTCATAATCAAAGCAGGAAGGTAAATCGGTGTAAAAAAAAGAAAGATCAATTTAAGCTCAAAAATTTGGATCAAAGGATATTTATTTTCTTTTGGTAGGTCTTTATGGCTAAAGTGGGCTCATTAATAAAAAATTTCCTATGATTCTTTCCTAGTTTGCCATCCTCTATCTCAGTACGACTGACTAGGCGAGTTTTAGATTGACACAGACAGCCAAATTCAACTATTAAATCTCACTCACACATAGAAGAACTCAACATCATCACTTCTACTAACTGCTAGTTCAGGCACAGCCAATCAATGGTAAACATGTTCATAGTTTCAGTGCCATGCAAAGATTCACAAAGGTCATACTTGTTGATTTTAATGCACACATAAAAAAATTTAGGAGGGGTATCAAATTATCAGTTAAACAAAAATCAACAATTCAAGCTCTTAACTTCCTTAAGTTCACCTAACTTTCTTTTGACTAACACAAACAAACACAAAAATATAAAACCCTAAATGTGTCGGTTCTACTATATAAGGAACACCCGATGACAATGATATCCGATAAGAAAAACACTCGAGTTATGTTCATCAAAAATACACAGGTATCCCTCCCAACTCCCATCAAGAAAAGCATGTGTCGTCCTCAACGGATATATATAAAACAAAACTTTGGAAATAGGGAACATACCTGTGCGACCTAGGTGTTGGCAACTTGGTTGGTGGAGGGTGCAGATACTCCTCCAATGTCCTCTTGGTTATCAAGGGCTTGACCTGGTGCATTTTCATACCCAACTAAGCTCGTTCATTCTCCCCGAGCTCTCGCTACCTTAACTGTGGCCCTCTATCGAGCTTCCTCTCTAGATAAATGAAGTGCTCTCTCCATCTCTCTCTTCTCTCGCTTTTGTTGATGCAGCAGAGGGTCATCATCCTCAAAACATGCCTCCTCACGATTCTTTTTTCCCTTATCATGTGCCACTGGCTCCTCCGTAATGAAATCAAACACCAACAGTAGCTCCTCTTCGCTCTCATCTTCTATCACGGGAAGCACAAGTGGAGGGATCGCAACTACCTGTAGTGCAGAAAACTCCCGTACCTCAGCTTTGAATATTGCTACCTCCGCATACCACTTTGCCAATTTAGGCACCTGTAACTGTGCAAGGCGTCATCCATGCGTCTCTCAAAGGCGTCCAACATGCCATGCACGAAGCTAGAGAGCGCCTCCAATTCTTTGGCAACCTACGGCTTGACTTGCTCCATAAGCACCTTTACCTATAGAGTTATGTGCGCTTGTTGTTTCTAAACCTTTGCTAGCCATCTATCCATGTCAGTCAGGAATTCTTTGGAAATTGTGACTAGACCGGCTGAAGGAGCACTTGAGGGTGCAACAGGTGGATGAGATGCAGCTGATGTGGTTGATGACTCTAGAACCTCCGCAGATGCAGGAATATCAATTGCATTTGTAGCCTCAGGCTTGCTACTTATTTCCCTGACCTCCATTGGCTCTACCACAATCTTAGAAAATACAACAGCCTCAGTCTACATCCTGCTACTGAATGCCTCTGGTAATATAGTTGCTCGAGCGGATGCGGCAGCCCGATTCCTTTCTCTCGATACCGGGTTTGTGTTATCTCGTATTAATTCGATATATGTTATCTTGTGGACCACTATATGTTGGTCAACTAATGGCAACTCCGGCACCTTTGACTCCTGACAGAGTCTATTAATAATACATGGGAAGGGAATTGTAGTACCGTTATTTATTGCCCGCTCTCTAATCTCTTCAGTAATGTACCGCGAAAAATTGATGACGTATCCCTCCATAATGTTGGCTACCAATGCCGCTCTGTCAGGTGAGAAAATATTATAATTGTTGGTTGGTACTAGCCTATGCCGCACCAGAGACCACAAAAATTTTGTTTTAAAGTTTAGTGTGGCCTTCTTAATCTAAGGCTTGGTGTCGTGCATCCATTCAACCAACGGATCTCTTGTTGAAATGACCCGAGATAACCAAGTATATTTCCTGATTTTCTTATCCTTATTCAGCTTCTTGGTCTTGACTTTCTTTAGCTTGAATAGACTATGATCGAACTCGGCTACGTTCATCGGGGCATGATAGTCTGGCCCATACAGTAGCCTAGAGATTTTCCTTTCAGATATATCTACAGGTGTATCCTAAACTAACACCTGTGTCAAAGTTGGCTTCTTTTTACAGTCTTGACCACTTAATGCCAGACGTTGTAGTGTTGCTCTGTAGTCTGCATAGAATTCTATGAATAGGTAGGGGCTATAGCATCTTGATGGCTCGGTCAACCACCTGAACTGGTACTTGTAGAACAAAGCTTGCAGCTCTTGAAGATCCTTAAGCCCCGTGGTGACTAGCCTGGGCTCCTCGTAAATGCTCCTCTTTTGATGTCCTTTATCGTTTGGAGCAATGTCTTTATTATAAATAACCCTCATACCATGAACACACAATCTCCTCACATTCCTTGGTTGATCATTGGATGTGTTGGAGGTCTCAGTCAGTTCATCATCTATTTTCACTTGTTGAGCATGTGACTCATCAGCTACTTCTGCATTTTCCCCAGCTATGTTGCCCTCGTGAGAAATTACGGTTGTATCCCTGGCATTTTTGTTACACTCCGTAAATTCTCGACATGTAGATTGCCTCTTCGCATATTGGTTAAGAGTTTTGAATTCCAGAGATTCTAGGAAAAAGGCCCGGGGAAAGACCGGATAAGTGACACGTCGAACCATCGCGGGAGGAGCCGGGGCAGAACCCCTCCGCGATGGCACCGAGTCATGGAGGGAGGGCCTCCGCGATGGCGTCGTGCCACGGAGGCCCTGTCCAGGCCCAACTATATAAACCCCCACTTCATTTTTTTAGTAAAATTATCATAATTATCCAGTGAACAAATAGAAAACAGAGAGAACGAAGTAATTTGATGAAATTTCTTCTGTTTACGCTATTAAACGTGGTCCAAACTCGAATTATCTTGGGTAGTGAAGTAATAAGCTGCCGGGAGAGTTCCTGCGGAGTTAGTTCCGTGAAAATCGGCCGGCGAATCATCCTGCTACCGAACAAAGGTAAGTAGAATTGCTCCAAATTAGTGCAATATACTCCTAGCCCTAAAGTAAGCATTTCTCCCTTCTGGACTTTCGAGAAATAGCGAGTTTTCGGCCGTATTTCGATAAGTCAATGATTGGGTTATATTAATACTAAAAGTGATATTTTCTTTCAGAATATTAATTTATTTAGTTCTAATTGATATATATATGAATGCAGTTGGGAGAAACAACGGAAATACTGACTGAGCTACGTCAGTTAGTCGGGAAATCAGAAACAAAGGTATGTAAAGCTAGTTCTTCGGCAAGAAAGAAATCGCAGTATAGTAAATAGAGTAAATTCTAGAATAAAGAACCTAGAAGTCTAGAATTGAGTCCAGTATGAATCCATCAAGCATGTTTTATAATATTATGTTATATTAAGAATAAAAGTAAGTAGAGCAATATCAGACAATCAGATAATATTTCAGATACAATATAGCTCAGTATGAGAATCAGTTTAATGCATAAATGAGTAAAGAATAAGAATTCAGAATACGGATAGTATTTTCAAATTGAGCCTGCTTGCTGTATGTGATTATTGTTGTTGAGACCTGATTGTGCTGTGTGGGCACCCTTTGAGCGTCCTCGCCGCCCCTAGATTAGTAACTGTGCCGACTCGCCCGCTTGAGGGTGGGGATACGCCACTCCAAGGAGTGGTATGCCCCCCTCTAGAGGACAAAGATGGGACTGAGTATTCCCCATATGAGGCTGATCAACATAGCATTACAGATACATATACAGATACAGAGTACAGAGTACAATACAGGAGTCCTCCGGACTCAGACACAGTTATATATCAGGGTTCATAGTCCGAGCTGGAGACCCAGGGGGATTGGTAAGAGGTGCTCGTAGTTAGTAGGTGAGTGGAGTGGTTTACTTTTGGAGGGTTTCGACCCGGGTAAGGGGTATATAGATTGTGTATTGGTTGGCACCTTCCGGCTT
>JACEIK010000011.1:530879-559996 GCA_018107945.1 Datura stramonium | reverse complement strand
CCTGTGGTTAGCTGTGCCGGTCGTGTGGGGCCGTGCGTATGTTTTAGCTGTTTATGTTGGCTGCGTGGGGCCTTATTCAGTATATAGTTGGTGACCTTGCCGGTCACAGAGTAGTTTAGTTCCTGGTACAGTCCTTCAGTGAAAAATTGTCAGCATGGTGGCCTTGTCGGCCTGCATAGGTCCCCCTATATGAATGTGGTTCTGGTTAGCTGATGTGATAGTACAGGTGGCTATAGGCCTAGCCAGGCGGGGGCTGTATTTACAGCCGCTATATAGCCCGTTGATTCCGTGAATCAGAGTTAGAGCCAACTAGGCACCAAAAGTGCTTAGGCTCGGTACTCTAGCAGTTCAGGTCCTAGTAGGGCACCAGGTGCCTGTCATACCCCCCAAGGCGGGGCGTGACATTTTTCATCATTACGGCTTGGTGGATCCCTTGCCAGTGGAGTAGGAGCATCAACTAGGGCTGTCGGATTTGTAGTTCATTGAGCCCTAGCCCAGGTTGATCTCCGCACCAGCTTCTCTTATGACACTTCATATTCCTCCCCCGAGCCACTTGACTTTTCGGAGGAGGATGGCTTATCACGAAGTCTGCGGTATGACGGTTGACTCCTCTCCGACACTTATTTCTTTGCCGGACCTTTCTTCGGTGTACCCCTCGGAGCCATTGTACGTGCAGAAGATTAGTTAGTATACTAGATGAGATGAAATAAAAGCACTTTTATACTGAGTCTCAGTTGACATGACGAGTGATTTAATGAGTCGTTGCCACTAGCAATGACTCATGAGGTCATTCTTTGTCTCAAGCTATGTTTACTTCATGTTGTACCAGTGGACTTAACGAATGGTCGCAATGAGTCATTACAAGTGGAAATGACTTATTAAGTCAGTCGTTAGGTACACTAGTCACCTTATTTAATTTTCACTCAGGACGAGCTACACAACGAGTCGTGTGATGATTCCATGACTCATGATGTGCTTTGTGCTCAAGAGTTTCAAGTAATCCACCCTCATCTTGCATTACATGATACTTTTCAATCCAACAAACACAAAACAACATAGTTAGCATGTCACTATATTTCAGTTAAATCAAAATTTTGATATTTCCTGCCACCTAAGGTTTACTATCAATTTGAAGCAATAATCAAAAAGTGTACAACATTAATCTGTCAATTGCAAGTTAAATCAAGGAATGGGTCAACAACAATCTTATTCTAAATGTAAATAAAATCACAATTAATTTCCGAAGAATAAAGAATGGATGTTGAGCAGAGAGCAGAGTGCCCATGTGAGCGTGATTGCCGTGAATCCAATTCGAAGAATTTGCAGTGAGGTTGGGTGAAGAAGAAGAGGGAAACTTTTAAGTTAGAGTGGCGATGAGTTTTAATGGGCGAGGGGTTTAAGGGTAAATTTGATGTTTTTTCTGTGTAGAATTAAATATGTTCCCTATTTGAACATGGGTAGGGTCGGGTAGAAGCTACCTAAAAAAACATGACGACCCACGTAATGATTTGTTGTGTAGTTAAACGAATCGTTCAACCCTTTGTGCAGAGACTTTATCTTGAGAACTTACCTAGGACCTAACGATTCATGTAAAAACTCGTGGTGTTAACCAACGAGTCGTAACCTGAGTTGTGATCCTTGAATTATGGTATCTTCATTACGAGTCACTTAACGAATCTTTTACTTTCCCAATGATTCGTTAAGTCAGTCATTGTCTCCTTTCTTAGTTTGATTCGAACTTTGATCCAGTAGACATGATGGATGACCTCACGATTCGTTGTCTGTGGCAACGACTCATTTGGTCATTCATTGTCTACACTGTTTGATATAGCAATGCTGACAACTAAGTCAATGAGTCATTTGGTCTGATGACGACTCATTCTAAGCTTTTTGGCACCAGCAACTCAAGTTTGGATTTCTTGTTTTAACTTCAAATTTCCCATCTTAATCACCTGCAAACATCAACACACGTAAACACTATATTTTTCTTACAATTACAACTTGGGTTGCCTCCCAAGAAGTGATTGATAATGTCGCGGCACGACGAGGGCGTTTTGACTACTCAGACTCCACCAAAACACCTCGATGGGTTGCCTCCCATGCAACGCCTAATTTAATATCGCGGCATGACGCAAGTCACTTGACTACTCTAAATTCGTTAAATGATTCATATCCATCCTCTAGTGCGAGACCATGCTGAATTCCTTTGGTTGATTCATAGACCGGCAGATGTTAAAGGTGACCTCTTCTTTATTCAGTCTAAATTTTAGCTAGCCTGCCTCCACATCTACTAGGGCCCTACCGGTTGCAAGGAATGGTCTCTCCTAAATGATAGGGACCTCATAATCCAGTTCACAGTCCAGAATCACGAAGTCTGCTAGGAATGTAAATTTTTCCACCTTGATAAGAACATCAAATAGGATACCCACTGGCTTTTTAACAGTTCTGTCAGCCATTAGTAGCCCCATAGTGGTCGGTGTGCGGGCGCCCAAGCTAAATTTTATGAACACTTCTAGCAACATCAAGTTTATGCTAGCTCCCATGTCATAAAGTGCCATTGCAAACACGACATTCCCAATGGTGCAAGGTATAGTGAAAGCACCTGGGTGTTACTTCTTTTGAGCTAGGACCCATGTAGCTATGGCACCACAGTGATGCAAGTTATCTGCAGGTTTAAAGTTTACGGTCCTTTTCCTGGTGACAGGGTCTTTCATAAATTTAGCATAGCCGGACATCTTCTAATGTTCCTCGACTAATGGGATGTTCACAAATAATTTCTTTAACATAGAAATGAACTGTTGATACTTTCCATCTTTTACCTTTTCTTCAACCACTGTGCATAAGGGCAAGGAGGTCTAGGGATCGGTGTGAACTTTTTTTATGCCTCCTTCTCCTTCTCATGGGCAGATCCATGCTACTTTGAATTACTAGGAGCAGTCTTCACCACTGAATCTCCAACCAAAGTTGGATCCTCGGAATCCGCTATCCCGTCATCATTAATCGATACAGGCTCTTCTGTTTCCTTAATCACAATCGGCCTTAGAGGATCAACTATCGCCTTCCCTCTCCTAGTGGTGATGGCCATGTAGTGACTGTCATTTTTTGGATTTTGCACTGTGTTGCTGGGAAGTGTGCCTTTCTGCCTATTATTCATTGCAACAGACATCTGACTCAACCGCTGCTCAATCTGCTTAATGGCCACGACATGTGATTCCACCTTTTAATTCAAACTAGAAATATTAGCAGAGATCCTTAAAATGTCTATCTGTTGTCTCCATATGCTTAAGTACTTTTGACAACATTTCTAACCCTTGAGCCACTAGAATCTAACTCACGATTCCTTGGAGGAACATAGAGACTACTTCTACCATTCTTGTACTCCTCACTCTTCTTTTAGTCTCCATTGTCTCTGTATTGGCCTTTTGTTGTAATTGTTGTCCCTGTAATAGTTCTGACCATGGTTCCCTTGACCTTGATACCAAGAGTGTTTGTTAGACACTAGGTTGCAGGTTTGGAAACCCGCCTTTTAATCATTCAGATAGTTAGCTTCCTCCTCAGATTCACATTTACCTCCATCATTTCTTGGGGCCTTGCCCTAAGAACCACAACCTTAACTTTTTTAGCTCCGGCTCCCATCAGATTCTTAGCAAGAAACCCCATAGTTATCTTTATCTCAACAATGTATTGATCTCTTTGTTCATCCTTTCTTTTCTGTTCTGCAGATATACCTACCGCATAAGACCCAGTCGGAATCTCCGACTCTATTATGTTCCATGCGCGGTTGGTTTTGGTGATTCTGTCAAGTGACTCAGTAGCTTCCACAAAAGTGTGACTCATAAAGGTTCCGCCAGAGATTGTATCAGCCACCGCCTTAGTGTTAGCATTCAGAGACCTATAGAAGATCTTCAACAATGTATCATCTGGAATCCTGTGGTTGGGCACCCTTCTGAGCTTCTTGTTAAAACACAACCATGTCTCATGAAGTGCCTCTGAATTCAATTGCCTGAAGTTATATATCTCATCTTTAAGCTGCAAAGCTTTGGTAGGTGGGAAGAATCTTTCAAGAAAAGCACTCTTAAGCTCCCCCCAAGCAATGATAGAATCATTTGGAAACTCAGCCAACAACATCGTTGCCTCACTCCCTAATTAAAAAGGAAATAACCTCAGTCTGATTGCATCTTGGCTAACTCTCGGTTGTTTGTATGCCTTGCAGATACCCATGAAAATTGTCAAGTGAGTATGGTCATCATCAGTTGCATGACCCGCAAATATTCCCTTCATGTTGAGCAGTTAGATCATAGCACTGGTAATACCAAACTTTTCCCCAGCAGGAAAAGAGGGAGGGATAATAGCTCCAGTGGCACCGACTTCGTCTATATCGGCATCATCATCCTCATCGAAATACTGGTGTCTCTGTTGTTTTGGACCTCTATTCCTTCTAGCTCGCTCTGCTTCGGCAGCTAGATGTTGCTCTTCAACAACCCTAGCTAACTTATAATCTCTATCCCGAGCATGTTCCTAAGACAACATTCTCTCGGTAGCTTGGTCCACTGTTTCTTGCTCTAGGATGTCAACAATTCTTCTCAAGTTTCTCAGTGTCTGCTCATGTTCGTGATCAATTTAAACTCAGGATTTCCCTTGGCTCCTAGTACTAGGCATGCACGAACCTAAGACCTATTTAAAAATACAACAAAATAAAACTAAAAAGGAAATAAGAACCAATAGTAAAGCAAACACAATTAACAAAAGCCTTAGCCGTATTCCCCGACAGGCGGCGCCAAAATTTGATGTCGCCCAAATTATACCTTGCAATTGAGATATAAAGCGGTCAATGTCAAATATAGACTCCAATGAAGGTTAAGGTAAATCCCACAGGGAATATGGAAAGAACATAACTTAATGTGAATAGCTATTATTATCGGATTACTTATTTCCTTGGGGGGGAAGAAATAAAACAATAAAGAAATAAAACAATAAAGAAGAGTAAAGACTACTAGATGTTTAAATCAAATTTGGTTTGTATTCAATCAAAAAGTTGACTAGGATTGTGTTCCCCAAGATTTCATAACCATAAGGCTTTTACACTGGAGATCTATTCTGGTGTTTAACATGCAATACTGGTAAGTTAGGTTCAATTAAATGGCTGATCCCCTATCTAGATGATTATCACTACGTAACTTGTTCCATCTATGGGTGTATGCTTAATTAACTCTTACCCTTAATATTGGATTAGCTATCCCCGGAAAAGTTCAATCTATTAGATGAGGGTTGATAGCCTCAAATCTCCATTGTTAATCCCTTTTCCCATTCACTACCTCCTTGATCCGGTAAGTAAGAATAAGGCGAGTTCTAACGTTTCCAACCGTTAAGAAATAATTAAAACTAAGGGAAAAACAATTCATGCATTAAACCCCGTTCAAGAATCACTAAGTGTTTCACCTATGTGTGTTAATTCAGCATGGTTCCCGCAACCCTAGTTATGGGTTTAGCTATTTATGTTTGAATAATCGCAATCACAAAATATTGGATATATCACAATTGAAACTTACAAAAATTCATAGAAGAAAACCAAGTAAATTGAATAGAACTCCAAATTCGATGAACAAAACTCCAATGATGATTAATTCCCAAAATCAAGAACACAATTGTAAACTTTGTTTCTTGACCCAAGAACAATTTTTAACAACACTAGAATTCACGTGAAAGTTAGTAAAAATAACTTCCTACGAAAAATAAACCTAAAAATTGTATTTATAATTCTAAACAAATCTTTTCCTAACTAAATTTGGATTCCAGTTTTGCATGGGTAACGGGCCAAGTAACGATTCATTGGGTCTCCCAACGAGTTGTGGCTAGTGCAAATCTTCCGTCCTGAGCAACAGACCATGTCGTGGTAAAAGGTCACCTAACGACTCATTGTTGATAGGAACGAGTTGTTAGGCCTCTCGTGATCTTGATTCACCAAACTTATAGTGCACCTGACGATTCCTAGCAAAAACCTCCTAACGAGTCGTCTTAACACCTGAAGACTCATTAGATCTGTTCTCACCTTCACTGGATTATTCTTAGAATTTGTCTTCTCAGTCTTCATGACTGGCTTAATGACACGTTACCAGACTTAATGAGTCATGCCTTCAATCCATTGAGTGCACTTTTTCCTTCTTCATCTATCTTCGATTTCTTCCCATGACTCCAAGCATGAGTCATTCCTTAAGATGACGATTCGTGACGTGCCTAGAAACCTTCAAATCTTCCCTTTTCTACCTTACTTAGCCTATTTCCTTTTCTGGACCTATTTTCCTACAAATATTCAACACAAACACATCATATCTACGTAAACATACCCGGAATGTGCATAGTTTCTTGGTTTTAAGCGTCGAAAGTATCGTAAAATCACGACACATCAAATTTTCATAATAGTTTATTCTTTGGTAATGGAATTTAAGGTGAAAAAAGATGAGGATCCTATCTTGGTTAAGCTGAAGGAAGCAGTTCAAAAATAGAAAGTACAAGTAATCTCCCAAGAGGAGATGGTGTACTCTAATATCGGGGCCGATTATGTGTTCCCAATGTGGATGACTTGAGACAGTGGATGTTGAGAAAGGCTCATAGCTCTCGGTACTCTATCCACTGAGGTTCCACCAAGAAGTAACGTGATTTATGGAAATTCTATTGGTGGAATGGCATGAAGGGGGTATCGCAGAATTTGTGGCTAAGTATCAAAATTGTCTATAGGTTAAGGTTGAGCACTAGAGATCAGGAAGTATGATTTCGGATATAAGTATTCCTACATGGATGTGGGAAGAGATAAATGTGTACTTTATTACAGGTTTACATTGCACGCGCTGCCATTATGATTCTATATGGATGTTTGATCTCGGGCATATTTACATGCCTAAGTGCTATTTTATACCCAGGTTGTAGTTGTGTTTTGACCTTATATTTTTCATAATCTTATGTAATCTTACTTATAAATATGTGCATAAACTAAAAAAGTGATTAGCCTATATTGTAGATGAAAAATGCTAAGGATTAGGCTAAATATGATTATGAATGAGCAATAAGAAAGCATGGAATGAATGGAGAAGAAGGAACATGAAAATAGTAAGAGTAATGGGTTGTTGCACAAGGCAATATGCCACACTGGCCCACTGGCATGCCAGGCAGCTGTGCACATCGCCTCCAACCAGTGTGCCTACACGTTGGTAGCATTCCACGCTAGGCCCTGGCCATGTCCAGCCTATACCATGCCAGGCGACGTCTGCGTTCACCACCATGCCACGACCGATGGGCGCTAAGCTAATGCCACAATCCAGTAAACATATGTGATAGGGTTGTGTCATGCTAGCTGGGTTATAATGCCCAAATGACACCTCTGAAGAAGTATAATGCGTATGTTGTCAATAAAAAATCCAACTAAGGTTGGGTCGATCTTACAGGGAATATAGTCAAGATATAGACTAATGTTTGTATTTAGGCTTTTAGTTCAATTATTTCCTAAAGGGTGGTTTAAAGAGAAATAATCAATTGACAGTATTCTGAACTATTGTAGTGATCAAAGTTATGCAATTAACTAGGGAAGTATTCACCATGGCTTCTTAACTAGTTCAGATTGTTATAGTCGTGATCTATTCCAATACTTAGCCTGTAGAACTGATAAAGTGTGTTGATCCAAATGACTGATTAACCCTATTGGATGACTATACTCAATTACCGGGTTAGGTCTCATGAGTAATTTCACTTTAACCTTTGTTAGTAGTTCAAAATTAACTTTCCTGCGACTACAACTCATGTTATTCCATGAAACATAATTTCAAGGCTTTGTTGTTCATCTTTTTTCCTAATCTCTACTTTTCTAAGATCAAGCAAATAAAGAATTTAGGCTAGTCCTAATGTTGTGCACTATTTAGAAATATTAATCATGAAGAAAAGAACAATGCATGCATCAATATTGGTTTAGAATCACTCTGTGTTAACCCTAGTTTATTATTCCATAATGGTTTCCACAACCCTAGCTACGGTGGGTTTAGCTACTCATATTTATAAGTAAGAAATTAGGATTCAAAAGAGAAATCATAATTAAATACTTACAATATTGATGGAACAAAAACACAATGATCAATTGCTCAATCAAACTTCAAAAATCAAGAACACAATTATAAATTCTCTTAAGGTTTTTGTGTATTTGTTCTTCAAGTAGTGTTAGGAAACCCCAAAACAAAAATTAATGGTACAAAAAGTTGAGTATAGGTTCTTCTAAAGAAAAATATAATTAATATATTTATACAATTAATGCAATCCTTTCCTAATTTGATAGGGATTCTACCGCCGAGTTGACCTACGAGTCGTAGCATGGTACAACAAGTCGTGGTGTGCTTCCGTAGTATCATTCTGCAGCTTCTGGTCTTCTCAGGTACGAGTGGATGGTAAGACTCATACATTGTCACTATGAGTCGTGGTACTAGTCATGGCTTGAACTCTAAACTCTAGCATCTTGGATGATTCTTCTACGGGTCATTCATACATCTTGTACCATGCTGGTACAACCCGTATTCCCTAAGTATGCCAAGTAGCTTATCCTTTGAATCTCACCACGAGTCTGTCAGTACAATTCATACGTTGTTCTAAAGGCTCGTGGCCACTGCTTGTAAAAGGATATCTGGAAGTGCACATCTTTTGAATAATAACCATGGATCATTAGTACGGCTCTTACCTAGATGGCATGAGTCATATTTTCAGTTGTATGTTGGCTTTGCACTTGTGTATTTTCTGTTGTTCATCTTCGGGTGTCAGGTATGACTCGTACGAGGATGGTATGGCTCGTACTTTGACCTGCAACAAGCCATTTTCTTCACTTTTCATCTTCTTTTCCAAAATCCAATTCTCAAACCTGATTTCCTTGAAAACAAAGTAAAAGAACCTCATATCCGAATAAACACACCTAAGACCAAGCATTTTTCCTAAGTTTAAGTGTTGAGAGTGCTGTAAAATCATGGCATATCAACACCCTCAACATAGAACTTTTCCATGTCATCAGGCAAATAAAAACACTAATACAAACACAATTCTTAACTAGAGAGTAAAACAAAAGACCTACAGCCAACAATAACGAAATTTGCACACATGACCACAATGAAGTACAGACCCCCTTTTCTTTTAGACACTCAAAACTAAGATTGATGTGTACACATGCAACTAATACTCATGAAACAAAGGGATCTAGTCATGGAATTATATTATTAATAGACAGTTGAGTAATCACTAAATTCTATTTACACAGACAACTGGAAGTATGCAAAACAACCCATGCACCTTCACAACAAAAGAAGTCCCAAACACTCACAAGAAACCATGACTATCAAGCAAACCTCTCACTCTCATAAATAAGTTCAAATACTGCTTTAGTGATATAAATAGCTTGCCTTTATTTTCTCTACTCTGGTCTTTCAAACTGTCCAGTCAGAATCACTATAGGACTTTAAATGGCTTGTAATATAGGCTTAGTGACGAGTGTGGTAAATATGGACAATAGTGACTTACTCTCCATGGCACTACATGATTTTTAGCTTCACTTCTACCTTGTTCTCCTTTTTTCTCCCTTTTCTCCATTTAATTAAGCTTTCAACTTGTGGGTGGTTTATTTTTCATTTCTTCTCTTTTTTTTGCCTTTCAAAGTTTTCTTTTCTTTTTCTTCTTTTTCTATTTTTCTTTCACACCACAACCACTTTTCACTGGTTAGATTTTCTCCATTTAATTCCCCCATATAGCTTACGCATGCCTACAATTGCCACCATCAACTTAGATATTTTGCCTGAGTTGAGGTTCACAATGTCCATGGAGGGACCAAGGCCAAAACAGGATCAATATAAAAAAGGAGAAAGGTGAATGGGCTAATCAAAGAAAGTGTTCTATTTAGGCTTAAACATTTGGGTCAAGGGATACTTATTTCATTTGGTTAAGAAATTTGGGCTAAAAGTGAGCTATTTCAAAAAAAGGCGTATGATCCTTTCCTAACTAACTATCCTTTAACCTAGGCAAAGACAAACTAGGCAAGTTCTAGATCGGCTACACAACATCGAACTAGGTAATGACTCGCTCACACATTGTATAAAGTTATATCACACTACCTATCTGGTTCATGCACAACAATTCTATAGTCAATCATGCTAATCTATCAAATTCCATAAAAAGATCCACATTGGTCATGATTTGCAGTAAACACACACAGCTAATCACAAATTTTTTTTAAAAAGAGGTCATTTTTCTAAAAACTACAAAACATCACATACATGTGTATTTCATTAGCTGTTAAGTACTCCTAAATTACTCCTAGGTAAACAAAATAAAACATCCTAAATATGTCGATTCTACTAGATAGCACATCCGATGGAAAAGAAACACCGTAACAAAAACCGTTGGATCAACAAAATAAAAAAATACACCTGCCCTCCAAAAAATATGTTTTGTCCCCGAAGAAGTGAAATAAATACTAGGGAGGTGACATGCCTATGGGATCTAGGCACTCTTTTCATCATCAATAGCGGCCGGCGCACTAAATGGTGTAATGGTGATGGTGGGGTTTATCCCTACCCCACAGAAGTCTTGATCGTCTCAGCAACCTCAGTATCTCTTTGGGCTAAATGTGGCTCACCTGAAGGGTCCTTTCCATTAACAGGCTTCCTAGGCACAGTAGCTGAGCTACCTGCTCATCTAGCTCTCTCCTGCAGCTCAGACATATGCTGGTCATGATCCTACTGGCTAGCTACTATCCGTATCAGGAGTCAGCCTCTTCTGCCAATCTTCTGAATCTTTCCATGACTTCTACACTACGGCCTGTACATGTAATGTACGACTCATATTGAGTTTCATAGGATGCACACTTCATACTTAGCCATCTTAAATTACTCACGATCTGTCGTATGACTCGTAGCACCATCCTATGACTCGTACTGAGAATTGTGACTTAAGCCTATTTTCTGCACTTTCAAGGTATTTGTTGCACATTCTTGCTCCAACACCTATTTGTCCTGTAACCAAAGAAAAAGTTTCTTATATCCATATAAATATACCTAAGTCCATGTTATTTTCTTAGTTTTGAGCTTCGAAAGTGCTATAAACTCACAGCACATCAACACCCTCCACTTAAGACTTTTTCATGTCCTCGGGCAAAGAAAAGAAAAACTAAATACAACGCTCAACTAGAAAGTAAACCGAGGATACTACAGCCAATACCAAACAAAACTTGCACTATACATTCAACAATTTCAAACATCAGCTAATGTATTACAAGCAACCACAAAATATGATAAACAGGGATTAACATGTCATCTAGCTATCAACAGGAAAACAAGTCATTACTGATTCTTTTTACACAGACCAATGGTAAAAGAAAATATAATCCATGTACCCTCACACCAAAAATGAAGTCCCCTCTCACAGATATAGTATCAAATATTGCATGGGACTAAAAAAGCAAGACACTCACACTCACAAAGAAGTCTCAAGTTCGATGTATCAGATAACATAGGCTTGCCCTTATTTTCTCTGCTTCAGTTTATTAGATGGTAAGATTAGGATCACTATAGGACTTTCTGTGGCTTGTAATGTAGGCTTTAGGGCTTGACATGATAAATATGAAAGATTTTATGAGTGACTATTCCTTCCTTGGCACTACATACATTGACTTCACCACTCACCTATTTCACCCTTGATGCTTTTCATTCCTTTTCTTCGCTTTTCACCTCTTTTATGTGCATTTTATGGGTGTGGTGTATTTTCAACTTTTTCAAGCATTTTATATAGTTTTCTTTTGAATTTCCTTTTTAAAGATTTTCAAATTTTTCATCACTTTTTTTTCACACCACATCTCATTTTTAACCTTTTCTCTTTTTTCTCCCTTTTTCTCGTTCCCACCATTTATGCACCCCAACTCTAGCCACCCTCAACTTAGGTATTTTGCCTATGTTGAGGTTCACAATGTCCAAGGAAGGACCAGGGCCAAAAAAGTTCCATTATAAAAATGGGTACAGTTCATCGGTTAATCAAAGAAAAATGGTCTATTAAAGGCTCAAAATTGGGATCAATGGAATCATATGATTTTGGTAGGGTTATTTAGTCTAAAAGTGAGCATAAAAAAGAACAACCTATGATTATATCCTAACCAACCATCCATAGCCTATGCAGAGACCAACCAGGAAAGTACTAGATCTTCAACACATTACAAAACTAAGTATTACACCTCACTAACTAATGGTACATGACATATATTCACCTTTGCCTGTCTGGTTTATACATGACTTAACAAGACTCCTCATGCTAATAAACTAAAAGACATAAAAAGATCCACAGAAATCATACATGTAGTCACAATACATAGCTAATACATCATGTGTTTTCAAAAACCAAAACTAGTGCATTTTCATTGGATGAGTACTCCTATATTATTTCCTAATTTAAAAAATCACAAAATAAGAAAATAAAATCCTAAACATTCCGGTTCTACTAGATAGCATGCCCGAGGGAAAAGAAACACGTCCAGAAAATCCTTCGGATGAATCCAAAAATACCAAAAAATCACAAGTACACCCCTTCCCTTTTTGATGATTGAGCTTCGTCCCAGAAGTATGATCTACAAGAACATAGGAAAGGGAACATACCAACGGCAACTCATACTTCGCCATTCATGGGTTGCCTCCCATGCAGCGCCTGATTTAACATCGCGGCATGATGTGGCTTTTCTCACTCTTCAAATATCATCAAGGTATACTACCTCTATTCCTCTTAATTCCTCCACATTTCCTAGATACAACTTTAATATTTGCCCGTTTTCTTTAAACCTTTTTCCTTCTTTATTCTCAAGTTCCACTGAACCATATGGAGACACGTGTGCTACTCTGTAGGGTCCCATCCATCAAGATTTCCACTTCCCAAGGTGCAACCGGTGTCTTGAGTTGAAAAGTAAGACCAAATCACCTGGGCTAAACTCCCTTTGTGCAATCTTTTTATCGTGGTAGATCTTCATCCTTTCTTTCTAAATGGTCGCACTCTCATAAGCTCTAAGTCAGAATTCATCCAACTCATTATGCTTGTTAAGTCTCAGCTTGGCGGCTTTATTCCAGTTCATGTTCAACTTTTTTAGAGCCCATAACGCCTTATGCTCTAGTTCAACCGGTAAATGACATGCGTTGCGATAAACCAGTTGGTACAGAGACAAACAAATGGGGGTCTTATAATTTTTTCGATAAGCCCACAACGCATCATCAAGCTTCTTAGACCAATCTGTCCGGCTAGTATTCACTGTCTTGGCCAGGATGGTCTTGATATCCCTGTTCCAAACTTCCACTTGTCCACTTGACTGAGGGTAATAAGGTATGTCCACCTTATGATTGATACCATATTTTTCCAATAGGGTCCTGAAGAGGTGCTTACAGAAGTTAGATCCACCATCACTGATAATAACTTTGGGAGTGCAAAACCTGGCAAAGATGTTCTTTCGAAGGAATGCTGTAACACTCTTGCCTTCATTATTTGGTAGTGCAATTGCCTCCACCAGTTTGGAGACATAATCCACTGCCACCAAGATGTATTTAATTCCATATGAGCTAACAAATGGGCCCATGAAATCGATGCCCCACACATCGAACAACTCAACATCCAAGATGGGGGTTAGTGGCAACTCATGTTTATGAGTAGTACCGCTCTGCCTTTGGCATTGATCAGAAGACTTGGTGAAGTAATATGCATCTTGGTGAATAAGGGCCAATAGTATCTGCATTGTAAAATCTCATGTGCAGTTCTGATACCGCTGTGATGACCTCCGATAGGAGATGAATGACAGGCCTCCAAAATTCTCAGGATTTCTATTTCAGGCACACACCTACGCATGATCCCATCTACACAAATGCAAAGTAAATAAGGCTCATCCCAGTAATATCTTCGGGCATCGAATAAGAACTTCTTCTTCTGCTGAGGAGTTAGGTCTGCCGGTATCATATAGCTAACCAAATAATTTGCAAAGTCGGCAAACCAGGGAATCAAATCCTGCGATGCATCTAGTACATGTTTTTCTGGGAAGGTATCATCAATATCAATCTCCTACCTTTCCCTTGCTTCAGACTTGAGCCTGGATAAATGATCTGCTACCTGATTTTTCGTTCCCTTTTGATCTTTAACCTCAAAGTCAAATTGTTTGAGCAAAAGTACCCACATACTCAATCTAGGTTTAGCATCCTTCTTGGAAATCAGGTACCTCAAAGAGGCATGGTCTGTATGAATGATCACCTTGGTTCCAAGAAAGTATGCTCGGAATTTTTCAAATGCGAAGACAACTGCCAGTAGCTCCTGTTCTGTGACTATGTAATTTTTCTTAGTTGTATTGACTGTTTTACTAGCGTAATAGATTGGATGAAAGATCTTTGCTCTTCTATGGCCCAAAACAGCACCAAGAGCAACATCTCTATCATCACACATTACCTCAAATGGAAAAGATCAATCTAGAGCTATGATGATAGGAGTAGTGGTGAATTTCTCTTTTAATCACTCAAAAGCCCTTAGACATGCCTCGTCGAACATGAACTTTACCTCTTTCTCAAGTGATTTGCACAATGGCTGTGCAATTTTTGAAAAATCCTTGATAAATTTTCTATAAAATCCTGCATGCCCTAAAAAGCTCCTGACTCCTTTTATGGAAATAGGGGGTGGCAAACCTGCTATAACGTCAATTTTAACCTTGTCCACCTCAATCCCCTTTCCCGAGATTAGTTTCTTCACATCTTTTCAATACTTTGCCCAAATGATAGAGGAAAGATTCAAATGAGTCACCTACAACATAAAAGTCATCCATAAATACTTCAATGGTGTCCTCCACCATATCTGAGAATATAGACATCATGCAGCATTAGAATTTAGCCGGTGCATTGCACCATTTGAATGGCATTCTTCTGAAAGAGAACATTCCATATGAAAAAGTAAAGGTCATCTTCTCCTGGTCTTCTAGAGTGATGGTAACCTGATTATACCCTAAATATCTATCAAGAAAATAGTACCAACCTCTACCTGCCAGTCTTTCAAGCATCTGATCCAAGAATGGCATTGGAAAGTGATCCATTTGGGTCCAACGGTTGAGTTTCCTGTAATCCATGCATACAAGCCACCCTGTGACTGGTCGTGTTGGTATCACCTCGTTCTTTTCATTAGGCACCACTGTAATCCCACCATTCTTCGGTACGCACAGTACTGGGCTTACCCACCTTCTATCTGCGATGGGATATATCACTCCAGCATCTAGCCACTTGATGATCTCCTTTTTTACAACTTCTTGCATTAAGGGGTTCAGGCAGCGGTGATGTTATATACTTGGTTTGCAATCTGGCTCTAGTTGGATCTTGTTAGTACATATGCATGGTGGGATTCCAATGGTATCAGCTATGGTGTAGCCAGTTGCCTTTTTGTACCATTTTAGTATGTTGACCAAAGCTCCCACCTGATCGTCTAATAAGTCTACTACAATTATGACCGTTAAAGTATTGTCTTCTCCGAGGAATGCATACTTGAGATGGGGAAGAAGTGCTTTCAGCTCAAGGACTTGTGGAACCTCCACAAATGGCTTGGCCGGCGGCGTTGAATGATTCTTTAGATCTAAGTCTAACTTCTTTGGGCTGATGTTTTATGACCCCATTCCATTTAAAGAGTTCACCGTCTCTATGTATTTTGGTATCCTGTCTCCCTCATAATTCATCATCATAGCTGCTAATGCATCAATAGTCATCATCTCTTCCTTAAGCATTGGCAGCTTATCACATCCCATCTAGATGTTTGAATGAGGGATCGTTCCCTTGATTTATCCTAAGAGAATCACAAAAGAAAAACAAAGAAAAGCATAAAAAGGGACATAACAACCAAAAGTTAAATACAAGAAAATAATCTAGTCTTAACCATATCCCGAGCAATGGCGCCACTTTTTCATAACGCTCAAACCATACCTCCTACTGAAGTATGAAACAGATATTGTCAATAAAGAACCAAATTAGAGGTTGGGGTCGAACACACACGGAATATGGAAGAGATAGACTAAAGCTAGTAAATGAACTAGTTGGATTGTTACTCCAAATTGGGGGTTCTAAATAAAACAATAATTAAAAACAATTGTTAAAATTTTGGTTGAAATCAAGAATGAAAGATATCTAGGGTTTTATGTTCCCCATGGGTTCATAACTGCTTTGGGTATACATATGTGATCATTACCAATGCTTACTTGTAGAACTGATAACTAAGGTTCATTCAAACAAATGGTTCGTCCCTACTAAATGACTATACTCAATCACTGGGTAAGGTCTCATTAACGATTACAACCTAACCGTATCAATATGTCCCAAATTTAACTATCCTGCGACCACAGCTCAAGTTAATACATTGATCATCAAGATCAAGGCTCTGTTGTAATTCTCTTTTCCTAATGTCTACCTCTCTAGGCTCAAGCAAGTAAAGAATTCGGGCAAGTCCTAATGTTGTACACCATTAAGAAACATTTAAGCATGAAGAGAATACAATAGAAGTGTTTTGCATTGCTTTTGAATCACTTTTATGCAACCCTAACTTGTTAATCTACCGTGGTTCTCACAACCCTAACTATGGAGGTTTTAGCCTCTCATAGTTGAAAGATTGTGATTTGCATTCATTATAAAATATATTAATCAATACTTAAAATTATGGATAAGA
Organism: Datura stramonium; assembly: GCA_018107945.1. Lineage (NCBI taxonomy): Eukaryota > Viridiplantae > Streptophyta > Magnoliopsida > Solanales > Solanaceae > Datura > Datura stramonium. The sequence goes on along the minus strand of JACEIK010000011.1, from coordinate 543,280 downwards.
GAATAACTTCTTTAAATGTATCAGCAAAATCCTCAAGAACAAAGTATGAAGATCAAGAGAAAATCAAGAAAAGGTTGATCACAAGCCAATCAACTCAATTCTATCTTCTATCTCTTAATTCTCACATCCTCTAAGTTTTCTAATGATTGTCCAATCATTTCTCATGAAAATATAACATAAAATGTATTTATACAAACATAAAAATCCTTTTCCTAGGCTAACTGGGTGAATTTCCATAACTGATGCCGCCTGTGTCACGACCAATCCTACGACCCGTAGTAGGTATGTACGGGTCGTACCTGCTTCCCGTATGTCATTGACTGGCTGAAATTTCGCTACGTGTTGGACCTTGGTATTACTCGTACATGCTTCCTACGAGTCATACTGTGCTTCGGTGGTTTGACTCTGAGACTTCTTAATTTTTCTGAAGTTCTTCACGAGTGTTATGGTATGATTCGTACTGTCTATCCGTATTAGGAGTCAACCTCTTACGCAAATATTTTGAATCTTTCAACGACTTCTACACTACGGCCCCTACAAGAAAAGTATGACTTGTACTGAGACTCGTATGATGCACTCTTTATACTTAGCCATCTAAACATTCTCACGATCTGCAGTATGGCTCATAGCACCATCCTAAGGCTCATACTGAGAATAGTGACTTAAGCCTATTTTCTGCACTCTCAGGCTATCTTTTGCATCATTCTTGCTCCAACATCTATTTTTCCTATAAGCAAAGAAAATGTGTCTTATATCCATATAAACATGCCTAAGTCCATGCGATTTTCTTAGTTTTGAGTGTCAAAAGTGCTGTAAACTCACAACATATCAGGGAATCATTGGATTGGGATTACTAATAGCTTCTAGCATTAATCAATAGTATAATTAGTTATGGACGAGTTGGAACCTTATGTTTTCAACCAATTAGGTGCCTTAGACCTTAGGTTTTCTCAAACCCCGAAGTCCTTTTTACAACAACCACCTCAATGTGGGTAAGAATCAACTATTTCTACCTTTGATTCTCAATGGGTGTATGACAATGTGTTTTGGCTATCTCTAGCCCAATCCCACATGATCAACACCCAATTACCCGCTAATGTTTAATCAACCATACTCTAAATTACTTTTTCAAGCAAAATTAGAGTAAGTAAATACAACCCACATTTGCAACTATGAGTACTTAGATTAAAACATAGTTGAAACACTAGAATTATACTAATTGATTAAATCTACGATGAATTAAGTAATAACCAATCCAAATCCACCCCAATCATTCACACACCCTAGCAATGAATTTAGCTACTTATGTATGTAGAAAAAGACATTGCATTAAGGAATAATTCAATATCCATTCAACAAAATGAGTAAGAAAATTCAAGCACAAGGTTCTGGTCTTGAATGGAGTTTTTCTACCTTTCAAAGAAGAAGATGAAGCTTTATCTCTCTACAATTCAATTCTCCAACTTCTCTATACATCCTATTAAATATTTAATACAATTCAATAATGATGTGGAATAGAAGGTTCAGTTCTCTTTTAAAAATGTACAAAAGTAGGGTACAAAATGCTCCTCTTTTTATGAACCGGTTGTTTTTGTCCTTTTATGACAGACCTCACTTGCGAGTGAGCGGCGGTTTACCGGTGCTGATACGCGGTTCACTGGTCTATCACATCCGGGTGCTAGTGGGTTATGGATCAATTCAGTGTTGGCACTGGCGGTTCACCAGTGCTGATCCGCAGTCCACCAGTAACCATTATTCTTCAGCCCAATAGGTATCTGCGAGTGACCGACATTTTGTCGGTGTCAACCGGTAACCGTTCAAATGCCCCATTTCTTCAAAATTCATTTTTATTCATGCCACACAAAAAATTATTGGTGGTACCCCTCAAAAACAATTTCAAAAAGCCTCAACAAACATGGAATTTTCTTTTAAGAAAGTCACCTAACAATTCATTGGAAAATGTTTCCTATTTCGATAATAGAAAAAGAAAAGAAAAAGAAATTGCTCCTCGGGAAAGCACCTTGGTATAAAGAAAACCCTCAGAGTTTATTCACTAGCTACTATTTACAAAGGCGAAAATCAAACATAGGTCATGAAACATTTGGCAATTTAAACAAGGACCCAATCACATGCACTATCAATTTAAGAATGAATAATTTGTTTCTTCCATTCTAAGTGTGACAAAGATCAACAACCAATCAACAATTAGAAACAAACATCCTAACAAGGGAAACATCATTCATCCTCAATAACGACTCGAGAAGGGTATCCCGAGCCTGACAAAGGCTCATAAATCATCACTATTCCAAAATAAAAGCCCGACAAGAGAAACATAAATATCAATAACAATGACCACAAAAGAGATACACTAATCCCACCCCTAACTAAAATAATACATTTTCCCCAATGTATGCATATAAAATAAGTGAATGTAAGAACTCCCTAAAGTGATCACTCATCATCATCACCATCATCCTCAGCCTCAGCATCTCCATCATGTCTATCTTCTCCTAGATCATCCTCATCATCCCCCAAGTCCTCGAACAACTCATCTCTAGGTCCTCAGACAGTAGAAGGGGCAGCCATAGCTGTGTCAAGAACGCTTATGTCGGGCACAGACATTGACGTCCAACCTTTCCATTCCCTTACTTTATCCTAGAGAGAAGTGACAGCCCCCTCCGCAACATCCACATGTGAGCATAACTTTCTCAAGCTATCATACATTGAACTCATCTCCTTTTTCACCATATTGGCTATCAGGCCAGGGAGACTTTTTGTCAATTTTTGAAGCTGGCTCTCATGGGAGTCTGTCACCCGGTGAGTTTGCGAAGGATACTTGGCTTAGAAGATGTGGGAGGAGGTGATGCTCCCCTAGTAGGTTCTTCTCCTGAAGCCTAGCCCGATGCCTCACGATGTGGTATGTTGAGATCGAGGGCCATGGAGGCTTGCTCTAGTTCATGAGAGATGTTCTCCTTTGGGACTTCGATGACTTGCACCCACTTCCTCTTTTCCTTGGGAGCATCCGTATCTCTTTTTCTATCCACAGTAATCATACCAGTAGTAGAGTTGGGGGCCTCATCTGGGAATAGTGGCAGTCCTGCTCAGAGGCAAAGTTGGGATATGAGCACAACATAGGGTATTGAGGTGCCATGTTGCCTTGCCTATCTCAACTGAATCGCCACTATTCCCACAATGTTTATGGGGACCCCTCTCATGATGCAAGTGATAAAGATGGCCGCCTCCAAATTTATTCTCTACTCATTCTTTGAGGGAATGATGAAGCCGTAAATAAAATAAAGCCACATCATGGCTTCAAACATTAAATCATGTCGGGAGATCTCACCACCCATAGAAGCCAAGAAAGGTGTATCAGTTTCAATTGTAGGTGCAATTCAACTAAATTAATCCTCTTTATTGGTAGTTCTGGCTGATTTCTATGTTCCGGGGTCAATCTCGTCCTCCCAAAATAAAGAATTGATGGTCGTAGGTGTGATTTCAACTTCTAAACCCCTCACCATAACTAAGGAAAGGCAGGGAAATCCTTCAACCTTGCCTCTATGATGCATGCTCTCTTGCCTATCCTAGTGTTATTCATAGAACTCGAGCACTAGGCTATTGTAGATATCTGGAAGAGGATTGGCAAAAATATTCCATTGACAGAAATTGAATTGTGCTATGATGTTGGTGAAGTCACCCCGCAGCCCTACTGTAATACCCCGAAAGCCCAAAGATCAAACCCGGGAGTTGAAATAGAGAAAACTGGAAAAATCTACACCATGTCACAGAACGAGTCCATCTGTGACCCGTGGGGGTGACTATGAGTCACTAGGTGACTCGTGGTGAGGAGTTGGCTTTATGTTCTAAAACTTATGTTTTGAAGACACCACGAGCATGACCACGAGTCATGGTCTAACCCCATGACTCAATAATTCAGCCGCGGCCAAGGGAAATTGAAAGGGGAAGTTTGAGTGGCCATGTACCAAATGATTGGACCCTACGAGTCGTGATGAGACACCACGATTCGTTGGGATGGTTGTGGTCAAGATTGATCAAGGGACTATGATTTTGAGCAATGGAGACCATGAGGGGTGACCACGAGTCGTGGTAATCAACCACAATTCATTAGGTCCCTCATGGGGAACTTTTGAGGAAAATGGACAGTGCACACGAAGACTGATGCCACAAGTCGTGGCCTTGGATGACGACTCCTCCAGTCCCTCATTGGGATTGACTGCCACTTTTAACTGCGAATTTATTAAGGGTATTATCATCATTCTTAAACCCTAGGGTCCTATACTACGTATTCTTATGTTATTTTCAGGGTTATTAAGATAGGTTAAGTCATTCTAACCTATTCAAAACCCATGCATGCAAAGTTTAAGATTGTAGAGGGTGATCAAGCATAAAACCCTAAGGTTCTGTATCAATTGTCCTTCAGTTCATCTTGGGCAAGTAAGGATGTGGTGGAATCCAAGTCTCTCAGGTATGTAGGGTTATTAATGGGTGAATTTGTTCACTCCCATGCCCAATCTCTCGAATTCGTGAAATTTTATTTGAAAATCTTATGTGGTTTATTCCCAAATCTTTTGAAATCCTAACGATCTATCTATGGGTTAGTACCTCTCATATTTTATGAATCATGGGAAGATTTTACAACTAATTCGATTATAAATTTGTTTATTTGAATTTCTATTAAATTATGCTCAATCATACATGATCTATAATAAATTGATTTAAGATTTTACCTTGATTTTGGTGTTCTTTAACCCATCATGATTTATTATCTATGATACTGATCTACTCAAATGCTCATCATGAATTTATGATTACTAAGTATATACATGTTTTACAATTATGCATGAACCTCATGATTTACGATTTATGATTATGGACGACTCATGGGCCTTATCTTCATGGCTAGTTCACGTATTTACAAGCATGTTTATAATTATCATGATTTAACTGACCTATGAATATCATATATATTATCCTATGAGCACTATATATGTTTTGGGAGTAGTATTTAACATNATGAGCACTATATATGTTTTGGGAGTAGTATTTAACATCGAGTAGGTTTGGAGCCTAGGTTTTTCCCCGAATCACAAAACTACGTGCCATCATAGGTCATGATGGGACCTCCCTTGAGATTTTCCCCTTTTGCCCTAAATGGGCCATTCATGAGTGATATCACGCCTTTCATTGTTCTACCTTTGGCAAGGTATGATACCCTCCCAACTAGGGGTTTACAGGTCAGGCTCCACCTACTAACCGCATACTCTATGCTGTATGGTTTCATGATTCAGGCTTCGATACTCAGATTCAGCCTTGACCCTAGCCAGCCTTCGGAGTAGCATCTGTCTCTATTGGTGAGTCCTCATTTGTCGAGGGCCCCTCTTTGAATCAGATATGTTGGTGTATTTCAGTTTCTGTTTTAGAGAATTAGTTGGGGTCTTGTCCCATTAACTCATCAATGATATAGGCTTTCTCGGACATAGTTTATATTAAGCTTTAAATGCATGTGATGTATTTAAGACCTTATTCCATGTTTATAATTCCTCTATATTATGTATGTTTTTAAACTTTCTCTTTTATTGATTGAGTTAGTTGAATGGTCATTCCATGGGTCTACTCGGAGTCCCTCGAGGTTCTTTGTCCCGTGTCTGGATCTGGGCCTATGTTCGGGTCGTAACTAACTTGGTATCAGAGCCATAGGTTTGGAGTGTCCTACGGTGTCCGAAATCCGTATTTAGTAGAGTCTTTTTCATGGGTGTGAAGCGCGCCACACTTATGACGAAGAGGCTACTAAATGTTTAGGAAACGTTCCTTTTCTTCATGATCTCATGTCGTGCGATGAAATTCCTATCTATCCTTCTAACTCGTGAAATAAACGTTAGCAGAATCAAGCCTCCACGTCGGGTCAATGGAAGGAGAAATGGGAACGTCCACGAGAACGACAATGGAGAGGGGCACCTTAAGGCCCCCCAACCCATGACGAGCATGCACTAGAGCCGACTGCCCACGCTGAATTCAGGGCAGCCATACAGAGCTAGCACAAGCCTTGACTGCCCTGGTAAATCAATAGGCGGTGGCGCATCTCCCTCAGAATGGGAATGTGGCGGTGGCTCGGGTTAGAGACTTTTTGAGAATGAACCCACCAGAGTACCTAGGGTCCAAAGTAGATAATGACCTACATGAATTCATTGATGAGATTTTGAAGATCACCCAGGTCATGGGTGTGGCAAATGGGGAGTGCATTGACTTGGCCTCTTATCATGTGAAAGGGATTGTGCATACTTGGTTTAAACAGTGGAAAGATAGTAGGGCAGTGGAAGAAGGCCTTATCAGTTGGGAAGATTTTCATGTTGCCTTTCTAGATCGGTTCTTCCGTCGTGAGATGAGGGAATTGAAGGCGTATGAGCTTGTAAATCTGAAGCTGGGTGACATGTAGGTTGAGGAATACACTCTGGAGTTCACCCGTTTATCCAAGTATGTGCCAGAGTTAAACTAGAGGGCTCGGGTGAGCCGATTTGTACATGGAGTAGCGGAATACCTGGATAAGGACAGTAGGATCGCCATGCTGCATCAGGACATGGATTTTCCCCGCATTGTTTTACACGCCTAATAGATTGAGGCAGTGTATCAGAGACAGAGTGAGGTCAAGAGGGCCATGAAAGATAATTATGGGACTTTTCATCCTAGGTCGGGGGGAAAACATCGCCAGCAGCCCCATCACAGGTCTTTTGCTCAAGCACCATCATAAGCTAGTGCACCATCTAGACTATGAGGTGAGCAGAGGAGCATGGCTTCAGATTCAAGGGGCCAGGATAGCATGCAAATAGAGAGCACCTTCCCAGCCTGTTCAAGGTGCAACAAGAATCACCTAGGGAGGTGTTTAGTTGGCTTATATGCTTTTTTCGAGTGTGGAAAACCAGGACACAGACTCAGGGATTGCCCTTCAGCCAGACTAGTGGGCCGTGGAGCCCGTATCGCTAGTTTAGCCGCTCCAACAGCACATCCATCCTAGCAAGGTGCTTCAACTAGTTCAGCTGTCTCTCGGCGTTAGAACAGATTTTATGTCCTAGAGTCTTATCAGGAGAAGGAGATTTCCCCTAATGTGGTTACTGGTATGTTACGAGTTTTTCACCTTAATGTTTATGCTTTGTTAGATCAAGGGGCTACCTTGTCTTTTGTGACACCTTACGTGGCTAGTAGTTTCGGAGTCAGTCTCGAGATATTGTCAATACCTTTCTCAATCTCTACTCCATTTGGTGATTCGATTATAACTAGAAGGGTGTATAGAAGTTGCCCGGGTCACTATATTGCAGAAAGTCACCTCCGCAGACCTAGTAGAGTTATCCATGATTGATTTTGATGTTATCCTCGACATGGATTGGCTATTTGCATGTTATTCCTCTGTTAATTGTAGAACCCGTGCGGTAGAGTTAAAATTTCCGGGTGAGCTAGTCATAGAATGGAAGGGTAGTTCAGTTGTGCATGTAGGTCGTTTTACTTCCTAATTTATAGCCAGAAAAATCATTTCCAAAGGTTGTGTGTACCATTTAGTTAGGGTTAAGGATGTTGTGTTCGAGACTCCGACTATCTAGTCAGTTCCAATAGTATGTGAGTATCCAAAAGTGTTCCCAGATGATCTACCAGGTATTCCTCCCGAGAGGAAAATTAATTTTGCTATTGACCTCCTACCCGACACACAGCCTATATCTCTTCCTCCTAACATAATGACTCTAGCCTAGCTAAAGGAGTTGAAAGATCAGTTGAAGGACCTTCTAGACAAGGGTTTCATTAGACCTAGCAAGTCTCCATGGGGTGCGCCAGTTTTATTTTTCCAAAAGATGGATGATTCCCTTCGGATGTGCATTGACTATTGCCAGTTGAACAAAGTCACCATCAAGAACAAGTATCCTTTCCCCAGGATTGATGATTTGTTTGACCAGCTTTGGGGTGCCGAGTGCTTTTTGTAGATAGATCTCAGGTCCGGATACCATCACCTCTGAGTTCGGGAGAGTGAAATTTCGAAAATAGCCTTTAGAACTAGGTATGGTCACTATGAGTTTGTAGTTATGTCTTTTGGACTAATGAATGCTCCTGCAGCTTTTATGGATGTGATGAACAGGGTGTTCAAGCCATATCTAGAAATGTTCATGATTGTGTTCATAGATTACATCCTTATATACTTTTGGAGCGAGGAGGAGAAAGCCGCTCATTTGAGCGTGGTGTTGCAGACTTTGAAGGATTGTCAATTGTATGCAAAATTTAGCAAGTGTTTGTTTTGGTTGAATTCTGTGGCGTCCTTAGGTCATGTGGTGTCTAGTGAGGGTGTGCAGGTAGACTCACAAAAGATAGAGGCGGTGAAGAATTGTCCCAGACCAGTGAATCCTTCAGATATCAGATGTTTCTTGGGCTTAGTTGGCTACTATCAGAGGTTTGTTGAGGGGTTTTCATCAATTGTGGCACTGTTGACTAAACTGACCCAGAAGAAGGTAAAGCTCCAATGGTCGGAGACTTGTGAGAAGAGCTTCCAAGAGCTGAAGGGTAGACTCACCTCAGCACCAGTGTTGACCCTACCCGAGGGCAGCGATGGGTTTGGGTGTATTATGATGCTTCAAGGATCGGACTTGGGTGTGTATTGATGCAACATAGAAAAGTTATAGCTTACAATTCTAGACAGTTGAAAGTGCATGAAAAGAACTACCCGACTCATGATCTCGAATTGGCCGCGGTGGTATATTCCTTGAAAATATGGAGACACTACTTTACGGGGTCCATGTGGATGTGCTTATAGACCATATGAGTTTACAATATGTGTTTACCAAGAAGGATCTCAATCTTCGGCAATGGAGGTGGTGGGACTTAAGGATTATGACATGAGTGTCCTTTATAATCCGGGAAAGGCTAATGTAGTAGCAGACGCACTTAGTAGACTCTCCATGGAAAGTGTGTCCCATGTAGATGAGGGAAAGAAGGAACTGGTGAAGGAAGTGCATCGACTTGCGAGGTTGGAAGTTCATTTGGTTGACTCTACCGATGGTAGTGTGATAGTTTAGAACAGATCAGAATCATCCTTGGTGATGGATGTAAAAGCGAGACAAGATGAGGACTCTATCTTGGTAAATTTAAAGGAGGTCATTCAGAATCAGAAGGTAGAGGTCTTCTCCAAAGGGGGAGATGGTGTTCTTCGATACCAGGGTCACGTATGTGTTCCGAATATTGATGATTTGAGGAACTGGATGTTGCACGAGGCACATGCATCTAGGTATTCTATACATCCAGGTGACACCTAGATGTACCGTAACCTACAGGAAGTCTATTGGTGGAATGGCATGAAGAAGGACATAGAGGAATTTGTGGCTAAGTGTCCAAACTGTCAATAGGTGAAGGTTAAGCACCAAAGACCCGGAGGTATGCTCCAAGATATTAGAATTCCTACTTCAAAGTAGGAAGAGATCAAGATGGACTTCAAAACAAGTTTACCTGGCACTCATCGGCAATATAACTCCATTTTGGGTTGTCGTAGATGGGTTGACCAAAGCCACTCGTTTTCTACCGGTCAAAACCACTGATTCCATGGAGGATTATGCCAAACTATACATTCAGGAGTTGTTTCGATTGCATGGAGTGCCCTTGTCCATAATATCTGACAGAGGTACTTAGTTTACCTCTCAGTTTTGGAGTTTGTTTCAAAAAGGACTAGGTACTCAGCTCAAGCTCAATACAACATTTCACCCGCAAATGGATGGTCGAGAAAAGCGGACAATTCACACTATCGAGGACATGTTAAGACCATGTGTGATTTACTTCAAAGGTATTTGAGATGATCATTTTCCTTTTATCGAGTTCACATACAATAACAGTTATCATTCTAGCATTCAGATAGCTCCGTTCGAGGCTCTCCATGGGTGGAGATGTAGATCGCATATTGGCTAGTTTGAAGTTGTTGAAGCTGCGATGATAGGACCAGATTCAGTACATGAGTCTATGGAAAAGGTTTAGCTCATTCAGGATAGGTTGAAAATTACTCAAAGCCGCCAAAAGTCCTATGCCGATGTGAGATGGAGAGAATTATAGTTCGAAATGGATGATTGTGTATTTCTGAAGGTGTCTCCCATGAAGGGAGTGATGAGGTTTGGAAGGAACGAAAAACTCATCCCTCATTATATTGGCCCCTACCGAATTGTGAAATGGGTTGGCAATGTGGCATATGAATTGGAGTTGCCCTTAGAATTAGCTTCCGTTCATCTTGATTTTCATGTATTTCTCTTGAAGAAGTGTTTGTGTGATCCAGCTTTAGTGGTTCCGGTGGATAGTGTGGGTGTGAGAGACAACATTAGCTATGAGGAGATTCCGATGGAAACATTGGATCTCAGGTTAGTAGGCTAATGAAAAAGGAGGTGGCTTCAGTCAAGGTATAATGGAGGAGCCAGCTTGTTGAAGGAGCTACGTGGGAAGACGAAGCGGATGTGATGGCTAGATACCCACTCCTATTCCCTTCCGACTCAGTTTCATTTTGAGGTATTAGTTTTTGCCCTGGTACTCTATTTAGTTTTCATGTTCAATTCATGTGCCAAAGTTTCTTTTATGTCAAAGTATGTATGTATGATTCGTGAATTCAGTTTGGCCATGTAGTTCAGTTCGGAGGTAGTCATTCCATTAGTTTTCAACTTAAGTGATCAGTATTTGAACATGATGATTGCATTTCTCCACTTTTATGTATGTTTTCCAACATTCGAGGATGAATGTTCCCAGGAGTCAGATATTGTAATACCCTAAAAGCAAAAAGATCAGACCCAGAAGTTGAAACGGAGAAAATTGGAAAATCTGCACTAGGTCACAAAAATGAGTCGTTGTGACACATGGGGGTGACCACGAGTTGTTAGGTGACTCGTGGTGAGGAGTTGGCTTAAGTTCAGAAACTTGTGTTTTGAAGACACCACGGGAATAGCCATGAGTCATGGTCATACCCCAAAACTCGACAAGTCAGTCGTGGCCAAGGGAAATTTAAAGGGGAAGTTTGAGTGGTAGTTTACCCAACGGATTGACCCCACGAGTTGTGGTCAGACACCATGATTCGTTGGGATGGTCGTGGTCAGGATTGTTCAAGGGACTATGGTTTTGGGCAGTGGAGACCACGAGTCGTGGTCACCAACCATGATTCGTTAGGTCCCTCATGGGGAACCTTTGAGGAAAATGGACAGTGCACATGACGACTGATGCCATGACTCGTGGCCTTGGACGACGACTCGTCCAGTCCCTCATTGGGACTAGCAGTCAGTCTTAACCACAAATTTATTATAGGTATTATCATCATTCCTACGCCCTAGGGTCCTATACTACGTCGTTTTAAGTTATTTTCAGGGTGTATTAAGATAGGTTAAGTCATTCTTACCTATTCAAAACCCATGCATGCGAAGTTCAAGAGTGTAGAGGGTGATCAAGCATAAAACCCCGAGGTTCTTCATCAATTGTTCTTCAATTCATCTTGGGCAAGTAAGGAAGTGGTAGAATCCAAGTCTCTCAGGTATGTAGNCTCTCAGGTATGTAGGGTTATGAATGGGTGAATTTGTTAACACCCATGCCCAATCTCTGTAAATTCATGAAATTTTATTTGAAAATCTTATGGGGTTTTATCCCAAATCTTATGAAATCCTAAGGATCTATCTATGGGTTAATACCTATCATATTTTACATCATATTTTATGAATCATGGGCAGATTTTACAACTAATGCGATTATAAATTTATTGATTTAAATTTCTATTAAATTATGTCCAATCATACATGTTCTATGATAAATTGAATTATGACTTTACCTTGATTTTGGTGTTGTTTAATCCATCATGATTTATGATCTATGATATGGATTTACTCAAATGTTGATCATGAATTTATGATTACTAAGTATATACATGTTTTACAAGTATGCATGGACCTCAAGATTTACGATTTATGATTATGGCCTACTCACGGTCCTTATCTTCATGGCTAGTTCACGTATTTACAAACATGTTTAACATTATCATGATTTAACTAGCCTATGAATCTCATATACATTATTCTATAAGCAATATATATGTTTTGGGAGTAGTATTTAACATTTAGTAGGTTTGGGGCCCAAGTTTTTGTCACGCCCCGCCTTGGAGGGTATGACTGGCACCTGGTGCCCTATTAGGACCTGGACTACTAAAATACTGTGCCTAAGCACATCTGGTGCCGGGCTGGCTCTAACTCAGATTCATGGAATCAACGGGCTATATAACGGCTGTAAATATAGCCTCCGGCCGACCGGGCCTATAGCCACCTGTACTGTAACATCAGCTAACCAGAATCATTCTCATATAGGGAAACCTATGCGGGCTGACAAGGCCACCATGCTGTCTAGTTATC
>JACEIK010000011.1:518113-529060 GCA_018107945.1 Datura stramonium | reverse complement strand
GAAATTATAAGAATTTTAACATTAAAACCGAAGTTGGGGGCTTATATAGTTGGGACCTATAAGTCGCATTCATGGAATGCGATTTATAGGTCGCATTCCTAGAATGCGATTTATAAGTCGCATTTTGCGTTGTGATGCGCCGACTTGGCGCTTGTACGATCTTTCCCCAGACCTTTTTATAGCATGTATGGCATTCTAAAACTCTTAACCAACATGCAAATAGGCCATCTACATGTCAAGAATTTACGGGGTGTAACAGTTTTGCCCTGAATCTTAGGACTACGTGCCACCGTAGGTCATGATGGGAACTCCCTTGAGAATATCCCTTTTGGCCCAAAATGGGCCTTTCATGAGTGATATCACGCCTTTCATGGTTCTACCCTCGGCAAGGTACGAACGCCCTCCCGACTAGGGGTTTACAGGTTGGGCTCCATGTGTGCTCATATGGGGTATGTTGGTTATAAGAATCTCCCACTATTCCTCATGATTTATGTATGATTATAATTATATACTTTTGCTCAAGTCATGTTTAATAAATCTTTTCACTCGTGGATATGATTATGAATGATTTATGAATGTTTTGAACCCTTGAGCCTTGTGTTACATAATGATATTTATGTTGTAATAATGTTGTCCTACTCTTACGCACTTTTATGTATTTTAAATTTCCGTTTTACTTACCTTGCAACTCGTTACGTTCCACGTACTGACCGCATACTCTATGTTGGATCATTTCATGATACAGGCTCCGGTACTCAGATTCAACCTTGACCCTAGCCAGCCTTCGGTGTAGCATTAGTCTATATTGGTGAGTCCTCATCTATCGAGGGTCCCTCTTTGAATCAGATATGTTGGTGTATTTCAGTTTCATTTTTAGAGAGTTAGTTGGGGTCTTGTCTCATTAACTCATTAGTGATAGAGGCTTTCTCGGACATAGTTTATATTCAGCTTTAAACACATGTGATATATTTCAGAACTTATGCCATGTTTAGACTTCCGCTATATTATGTATGTTGAAACTTCCATTTTTATTGATTGAGTTAGTTTAATATTCATGCCATGGGTCCACTCGGAGGCCCTCAGGGTTCCTAGTCCTGTGTCTCAATCCTGGCCTATGTTCGGGTCATGACACCCATCAAGTTGAAGCACTTCTCTATCGTGATAGAATTCCCCTTGAAAATAGTATAGTGCCCCTCCATGTCATGCACACAAAAGATAATAGCTTCTCTAGTGTTGGGGGTTGGGGTCACCCTTGCTTTCCCCTTTCCTTTGCTTTTAGATATGGTCAGGGCCTTGCCATTACTTGGTTTCCTAGATAAGACATAATCTGCAGGACCGTGTTAGTGCCATATAAAAATATTTCTTTTTGTATTTTATTTGATCATGGATAAGAAAAGTTACATCTATTCAAAGCTAAGGAAAGAAATTGTAAAAATTTGGTGACAAACAAATTGAAGGGTTCAGATGTTAAGTGCTGGCAGCACCGACGGAACACCAGCAGAACGCAAATGAAGACTCGCGAGGTGCCAGTTATTCGCCGATCTTACACAGTTGATTGGAGGAAATAGGGTCATCTGGCGCCACATCAGCATTTCACCGGTCTTGACCTGCGGAGCACCGGTGAAACGCAAGTCTAAGGCAGTGGCTTGAAGCCTTGTGTAGCAACCGGCGTTTCACCGGGCCTGACCAGTGTTTCATCGGAGAACACCATTTAGTGACTCCCGCCCCCCAAAAAAAAAATAATCAAGCAAAAAAAGATTTCACATTCATGGTTAAGTCACCCAATATGACAAAAAGACAAGAAAAATGACAATTTACCCTTAAGAAAGACGTCACTCTATCCATCATGGGGAAAATCGTATATTTTAAGAACTTGGGGATACACAAACATCATCCCCAACTAAAATTAAGCACATCAAGAACAAATCTTTTCACCACATATGATACCCACATTAACATTCAACATTTTATCAATACTCCTACGTACACACAATATGAAAAATATACAATCAATGAAAGGCACAAGAACAGGGTAATGGGGAAACATGAGTGGGGAAAATTCTAACTTAACATACTCAAGTGTATTCACATCCTCAAAAAAATCAAAGTAGGAAACACATACTAAATGAGATTGAGAACTGATGTTAGGCATATTTTTATGCCCATTTGCCATGTTTTTACCATATTTGATCCTGTTTTGTGTTCATAATCCTTAATTTATGCTAAGATTTATATGTATATGTGTGTTTTATGCCCTAACAAATGATTTGAGTTGATTTGAGCAATAAACTAAGCAAAATGGGATCAAAATGATGGATGGCCAGCGCCGAACCAAAGCTCGAACTTCAAAAAACAAAACTTCGAGCTGGTGCTATGGATGGTGTGTCGTGCTTGCCCTTGAACTTTAGAAGATTTTCACTTCAAAAATCTTGGTGATATGATTGGCGCCTGGCGCCTGAAGGGTTCATACTTAGATAAATTTGACGAACATATTAGCGAGATAGGTGGGGAGGCACGCCAAAGCCCAAACATCAAAAGAAAATAAGACAAAGTTGGTGAGATGCATGGGGCGGTGCACCAAACCTCGTCCCATGTGACAATTGTTAGAAATTTGACTAAGTGTATGGTGAGATATGTGGGGCGGTGCACAAAGGCTATTACAGTGAAAAAAGTGCCGATTTTAAAGCCATGTTTTGAAGGGCAGAAGCATCATTTGAAGCCTCATCTATAAATAAATGCCTTAGGTCATTTATAGGGAACCAAGTGCCATTGCCCTAGTATTTCACCATCACCGAAATACAATCAAGCTTGCAATTGTTTTTGGTTAATTTTATATTTGAAGTTTTAGTAGTTTAATTTTCCAAACCAATCTTCATTTTAACAGTTTTGCAGAATAATGAAATTAAAGTGAAACTTTTTAATGATTATATTGACAAGTCTCTATGGGTACGATATTTGAAGTTAACAATCCAATATTACTTGACGACCACATGCGCTTGGCGACATCAAGTTTTTTGCATTGTTGCCAGGGACTTGAATATTCTTTAATTATTTGTAGGTTAGAATTTTGCTTCACTAATATGTATTTTACGTTTGTTTCTTGTTTTTGTTTAAGTTCACAGGGTTGTTTGCCTTAGTGTATGCCAAGTACGAGAAGTCAGGGACCACTTTTGGCTTCTCTTGATCCTGAAATAGAGAGAACCTTTTGAAGGTTAGCTATGGAAAACATCAGGCATGCAGCAGGTGAAGAGAATGATAGAGTTCGAGTGATGAATTTTGCTAGGTCTAATTTGGAGAACGCTTCTAAAGCTATCGTCAAATCGGCCTTCAGTAGGAAGTTTGAGCTTAAAGAAGAAGCCGTATGGTTGGTCCAAAACACTTGCCGATATCAGGGCAAGAGCACAGAGATCCCCTTTAGTATCTAATGACGTTTGTAAAGCTGAGTGAAAATTTCCACTACCAGAACATGTCGGATGAATATGTCATGCTGACAGTCTTTCCATTATCACTGATTGGGGAAGCCAAGGAGTGGCTTCAAAATAAGCCTGAAGGATCCACGACCACTTGAGAGATCCTCTCCAATATGTTCATCAGCTGGTTTTTCACTTCGAGAAGAACTAAAGAACTGAGGGAAAAGATATCTGGATTCATACATAAATGTTACAAGGGTTACTTGAGGGATTTTCCACAACACATGGAACCTAATGAGATAACTGGGCACATCTTCCTAGAGGATCTAAAGCCCGAGTTGAAGATACTCCTAGAAGCTACTGCACAAGGACAGATTCTGTCCAAGACACGATCAGAGGATTTGCAGCAGAAAAGATGCCGGGAAAGCTTGAAGTGGATGATGTTGCTGCAATCAGGGCAGACATTAGCCAACTGGTGAAATAGATCAATAAGTTGGTGACCACACTAGCAGGAAGCCATGTAGAGAAGGTACAATAGTACAAACCCCACCACCATTATGTGAGGTGTGTGGAGAAAGCCACGCCTGGTCAGGTTGTCCTCTTAATCCTGAGTCTATATACTTCGTAGGAGCTGCTTGATGCCGTGTGTGCCCAGCCTTTGAGGAGCCACTTGATGATGATGATGCCACAATCCTTACCGACAGTGTTGTTGACCTAGATATGGATGAGGATGATGATGCTACTACGAGTTCAATGCAGGTTGATGGAAAAGATGATGATGAATATTAGGAGTACATTCTCGAGCATGATGCTTAGTGACCCAAGAAGTTCCTTTCCTCTCCCTTTATGATATGATATTTTGTGTGCTATGGACAGTGCACCTTTTTATGTGTGGGGGTGAAGGAAAGATAGATTCTTGTTGTTCTTTGATTTCTATATTTTCAGTAGGTCGTAGCATTATTATGCATTCCTCATAGTAGTAGCTTGATGATTCGTAGGTCATGGGTTGTAATAGATAGTATGGTGATGTTGACTTGGATGCCTGAGATATTCTGGCTCGTGTTCATCTTGACAATGTGATGTGTAGTTGCTTTATTTTGTAGTCATATTTTTGTTTTGTTTAGGATTTGTTATCTTCATAAGAGTGATGACGTTTCCATATGATATATGGATGACGATCGTCTTACGAGATGATTCCTCACTTTGTTTTTAATTTTTGTAGGATTGAGTCATAGGTCATCTACTTGTATGCTTGTTGATATTCTGCCTAGGAGTTATGGTAGAGTAAATAGAGTGGTCATCTTGATTTCATGAGTGAGGATCCATGAGAGACACACTTCTCTCTTTAAGTTGACTCAACATATCCTTAGGGCTCAATTATGATTAAAACTATCATTATGTATGATTGTGTTAATGTGTAGATATAGAAAGTGATTAGATTCTTATTGCCATGAGAGGTGAGCTGAATTTCTTTGTGTGTATATGTTGTAGCATCTAGAACTTGCCTTAGTGTATGTAGGATAACTAGTTGGTAGGGAGTTGAGAGTCGATCAAGGCATTTCTTTGAAGGAACCATTTTCTTTCATATAATTGTTTTACCTTCCTAATCATTTTCCCGAGTTATCCCCTTTGATCCTAAGAGCCTTGTTCGTTCTTATCCATGAAAGTAACTTAATCCCTCTTTTTGTGAGACCTGATATTTTTTATCCAAAGTAGTCTTAGGCACTTTGAGACGTGGAAGTTAAGGTCCACCAAGGTATATTGCAAGGGAAAAAGAACAAAAATTGTGGTAAGAAAAGAAAAGAGAGGATAAAGGGTGCCCATAAAAATTGTTTTCTTTACTTGCTACTAGGAAATTGAAAAAGATAGCTCTAATTGCAAAATCTTAGTTATTCTATGAGTAGGAAAATAGCAGTCAAGTAGTGAGGAATAGGGCGTGCAAAGAAAAGACAAGGGTGAGTAAATGAAAGGTGAACAAACAAGGAAAAATGTGGGGGACAAGAAAGATGAAAATTTTTCTTAAAAGTGCCTAGGATTGGTAGTCACTATAAAAGAAATATCATTCCTACCCATCCCTTAACTAACATTACAATCAAGAAAAGTCCTTGTGATATTAATCTCTTGAAGCAATTAGGTAGTCTTAATGTATATCAAAGGAAGGCCTATGGCATGATTACATTTGTGCATTACATCATTTGTGAGTGTGAGTGTGCCTTACTAATTGTCATCCATATTTTTACATTGATGAATTTCAGAGAGGAACATCACTAAAAGTGAGGGGGAAAAAGATTTCTAAATCAGTGTACTACTTGTTGCACCTGTCACACTTAATCATGATGTTCCTCTGTGTTGAAAGAGATAAGTCAATTATAGAGGTTGTGTGATCTAGAGTGTGAATCTTGGGTATGTATTTGATGAAATTATGTTGCTTATGATAAACCACTCTATGAATTATCCATTCTCGTTGGTTGAGTACGAGTTGATAGAGGTGTCAAGTGTGATGGTAAGAGATGAGTTTAAGTATGTTTTAACGATTTTTTCAGGACGGAAAATTATTTGAATGCGGAGTGGGGATGTTGGGCATATTTCTATGCCTATTTTCCATGTTTTTACCCATTTTTGGTCATGTTTTGAGTTCATAATACTTAATTTGTGCTTAGATTCAAGTGTATGTGTGTTTTATGCGCTAACAAATTATTTGAGTTGATTTGAGCAGGAAACTAAGAAAAATAGGCTCAAAATGATGCAAGGAGTAAAGATTTGAGGAGCTAAAGGGCATTGTGCTATGGCTAGCAAACCGAACGAAGTCCCCAACTTCAGAAAACAAAACTTCAAGTTGGCGCGCCAGCCCTTGAAGTCCAAAAGATTTTCACTTCACATATCTTTGCAAGATGGGTGGCGCCTCGCTCCTGAAGGGGTCAGACTTACAAAAATTTGTGAACATCTTACTGAGATAGGTGGAGCAGTAGGCCCAAGACCAAATATTAGAAGAAATAAGTCAAAGCTTGTGAGATTCATGGGGCTACGTGCCAGACCTTGTCTAGAGCAGAAATTATTGGAAATTTGACTAAGTCTTTGGTGAGATATGTGGGGCGGTGCGCCAGGGCACTTCCAGGGCAGAAAATGCTTATTTTAAAGCCATGTTTTTAAGGGCAAAAACGTCATTTGAAGGCTCATCTATAAATACATGCCTTAGGTCTTTTCTAAGTAAGCTTTTATCATCTTTTATTGATCTTAGTTCATATTTTACATTCGGTAGTTTGTTTATGAATGCTTGTAAGCTGTTTGGAAAGAAGACAAAGTTTTACATTAGGTTTTTCTCTTCTTTACTTGTATTTTCATATGATGATGACTAAATATTCATTATTCCCCTTGTCTATGAGTGGCTAAACATATATTTTAAGGTTTTTTGGCCATGGTGAATGGTTGATTATTTGAAAGACTAATTAAATTTGGTTTTGATTCTTCAATTATGATTATTTATATTTATTTGTGTTAATTTATTATTTATGAGATTGATCACTGTGTAATTAATCCATTGGCTTTCGATAGAACATGGGAAAGGGAATCGAAAGGGTTAAAAATAAATACAAAATGGGAATTCAAAGACCTTTGAACCAATTAGTAATAGAATAGAAGTTGTTGTTGAGGATTGGGATATACCCTTCAACCAGTTTTAGTTGAAATACAAGTAGGCATACTCGTCGTTTTATTCTCATCATCAACTAATTCATCATGCTCCACTTCAACATGAAGCACTATTATGACCTTTAACTCCTCTGGGCGCTTGGTAGTATTACATACATTGAAGGTGACCTTATCACCACCTACTCAAAATTTAAGCTCCCCAAGCTCCACTTCAATCAAAGCTCTTCCCAATGCTAGTAGTGGGCATCCCAAGAGAATTGGCACCTCGATATCCATCTAATAATCCAGCACAACATAATCAGCTGGGAGTATGAATTTATCTACCCTCACAATGACATCAACTAACACTCCAACGGATCATTTAATCGACCTATCCGCCATGAAAAGTCTCATTAATGTAGTTTTGGAATTTCCTAAAGCAAGTTTCTTGAAAATCATTAGAGGCATCAAATTAATACTGGCACCGAGGTTGCAAAAGGCTTATTGAACATGCACAAGCCAATTGTGCAAGAAATGGTAAATGCTCCAAGATATTCATGTTTTGAGGCAAGGTTGCTGGACATCATAGCACTACAATGATGGGTCACCCCCTCGGTGCCCATATACACCACCTTCTTTTTCTTCAAAAGTTCCTTCATAAACTTCGCATATCCTTGAATATGAAGTAAGGCATCCACAAGCGGTATATTGATGGATAAAGTTCTGAATATTGCTATAAACTTGCGAAATTGATTATCCTCTTTCTTCTTAGTCAACCGATGTGGATGTGGAGGTGGAACTCTTGCTTATTGATTTTTGTCATTGGGTACCTTTTTCCTTTATTCACATTCACATCATTTGATGGAGTCAAATCAACTTCTCCTTTATCCTTCTTTTCTTCACCATCACCAACATTTGGTGTTTTCAGCTCCTCTTCCAACTCATCCTCAGCATTTGCAATTAAGACAACAACACCTTTGGGTTTCAAACCCACATCATTCAATATATTGCCACTCCTAGTCACGATTTCCATGCAATGACCATCTTTCTTGGGATAGGAAACAGTTTCACTAAGACGTGCACCTTTCATGTGGGAGTTCATTTGTGAAGAAAAATGGTTAATTTGGGCTTCAAGGTTCTTGACCGATGCCAAGTGAGAACTACCTATTTGGGTGAACCTCTCTTTTAAATTATTTAACCCCATTGTCGGTGGACTTTACCTTCTTCAACACCCGAGACAACATGTCTTCAATTTTGAGTTGCCCACAACACTCATTCCGGGATACCCTTGAGATGTTTCCAGTTTTGGAGGAGGCATATAGGGGTTAGCACTACAATGATATCGCTCTCTTTCACAATTTTGATCTCAATTCCTATCACGACCCGAACATAGGCTCGAATCGATACACGGGACAAAGAACCCCGAGAGGCTCCAAGTCGACCCATGGCATGAACTTAATGTCTAACTCATTCAAAAAATATAGAAGATCATCATGAATAAAATTGTGGAAGTCTAAACAAAACATAACATCCAAATACATACATAAGTCTAAAGCTGAATACAAACTATGTCTGAAATGCCTCTAATACTGACGAGTTGATGGGACAAGACCCTAACTAACTCACTATAATCTGAAAACTAAAAATGCAAATTATAACTGATAAGAAGGGCCCTCAAAAGATGAGGACTCACCAACTGAGACGAGGAATGCTAACTCCGGGAACCTGACTAGTGGCGGGAATGGGCCTGGATATCAGAGCCTATATCATGAAATGATACAACATAGAGTAAGTGGTCAGAATGTGGAATGTACCGAGTATGCAAGGCAAGTGGAATCGCTAAGTAAGTTAAATCATAAATCATGAATATAATAAAACATAATCAAGATAAGATTCTGAGAGTAGGGACTGCATGGTATTTTTTGAAATCAGGATTTGAACATAACTGTACATCATAACTGAATCGAATGACCCAAAGCTGAAAATTGATAGTCATAAATAAAAATTGTACATTGGGTCAAACTTGTTGAAAACAAAATATCATGACTGATGAACATGCATAACTGAAATCATGAGGAATAATGGGAGACTCATCATATAATCGACATTACCAAGATAGAGCTTACGTGGTCCCGACTATCTATATTACCCTGGAAGTTCCTAAGAGTAGACTCGGGGAAGCTAAAATGCAAAACTGGATAAATTTGAGGAAAAGGTTATAGGAAGAGAGGAACAACGACTCGTGGTATGTGACCATGATCCGTTGTAGGCAGCCATGGTAAGAAGTCAGGCCTGATGGCAGTGGTAACAACGAGTGATACAACGACCCATTGTGAGAAAGCACGTCTCGTTATCTAGAGTCGTGGTGAGGCAGTGGACCTTCAAGGTGGAGACGACCGATGGAAACCACGACATGTCGTAGCTTACAATAAATCATGGTGAGGCTCGTTAAATAGAAGTGTAGAGCTTCAGAAGGGGGAAACAACAAATGATTGAATGACCCGTTGAACCCTAGGACGAGTCGTCATGTATGTTCGTGGTTTGAACTCGAGAGATGGCCGGGGCAGCGCATAGCACGGGCAGATACCATGGGTCGTGGTATCCTCCAATGACCCGTTGGTTCCCGTTGTTTGGTCTAGTGACCAGTTTTTAGAGAATTCATTAAGGGTATTTCTATCATTTCCTAGTCCTAAGGTCTTATACTACGTCTTGTAGGGCTCGTTTTGAGGGGTTTTGAGAGGGGAAAAGCCTACTCTAAGTTATTCTTCCCACGCATGCAAGTTTGAAGGATTGAAGAGGTGATTAAAGGCCAAATCTCAAGGTTTCCATTGGAACCTCAGCTTGGGAAATTAGAGAGTGTTAGAATTCACAATACCAAGGTATGTGAGGCTATGAGTGGGTTCTTCCTTCCACACCCATGCCTAATTTCTATCATAACATGAGGAATTTCCTATGATCAAGTATGGGGTTTCTACCCAACTGCATAATTCTTTAATCTTTATACATGGGTATGATTATATTATATTTAAATTGATGAATTATGAATCTTCGGTATATTTTAACTTGTTTTGAATCCAAATTGTGATTTCTAATTATGAAATTGAATGCCCATGAATGAGGACTTCATGAAAGAAGAGAATGATTTTGAATGTATGATGATGATAAGATTTGATGATGAAAACATGTTTCTAAAGTTACCCATGACTATGATGTTATTTTTAAAATGAATTGAGAAGATCTAAGTTTGATAAAGCTTTGGGAAATGACCACATGTTGATCTAAAATGATGTTTTTCCCAAAATAAGCATACCAAATAGTTTAGAGTGAAGCCTCCCAAATTTCATAAATTTCTAGCTTATGGTATGTTGAGTTAGATATTCCCACATATAGCTTACCACATGATTTGGAGTAGATGCTCCCATTTATACTTGAGCTTGTTGTATGTTTCGAAATAAAGCTTCTCATATGAATGAATTCATAATTGAGATGTATGTCATTATTGAGCTTTGTCAAAGGACAATGTTGAGCTTCATTTTCATATAATGTCGAGTCTATGCATGATTTCGTTAATGAGCTTTGTTAATAGACAATGTTGAGCTTCGTTTCATATAATATTGAGTTATGCATGATTTCATATTGGGCTTTGTCACTAGACGATGTTGAGCTTCGTCAATAGATGATGTTGAGCATTTCATGTTTTTGGGAGAAGAGTCTAGCACCGAGCGAGTTAATGGTCGATCACCCTATGCCCAGAACTACACACCAATGTAGGTTGATATTATTATATTATTGGGACCTCCGTTGTGAGCTATCCCTGATCCAATTGGCCCTTCAGCTTGATATCGATATCATGGTATCGTCCATCGCCCTGGAAAGGTTATGGATGGCTCTACCCACTTGAGTGTGATAG
>JACEIK010000011.1:484056-510760 GCA_018107945.1 Datura stramonium | reverse complement strand
ATCACCAACACTTTAGATATTTAAGATCACACTAGAAATGGGTAGTTAGAGGAATGGGTCCAGTCCCTGTGGGTTCGACAATCCGGTTCTTAAAAAGAGCTACTATATTACTTGCACGACCCGTACACTTGCGGGCACGTCAGTATGTCGGTTAAGTGACGAGTCTCCCATTGTCTATATTATTCATATTTGCATATTTGTTACCCATGATGATTAGTTTACGCGTGCATGTTCTAAAAGCAAGGTTTGACTCATTTTTCAGCTTTTGATATAAATTTTATGTTCAGCTTTGAGTCATTCGAGTCAGTCATGATGTTGTAAAGCGAAGCATGGTCATGTCATGATAAGATTATGATTTCAAAATGAATGCTTGTAGCCCTTCTACTTATGCTTGAGAGCTTATGATATGCATGAAATATTTACATGATTTATTTTATTAAGCATTTTTACTTACCTTGCATACTCGGTACATTCAACGTACTAACCGTATACTTTCTATTTAGCATTGTTTCATGTTGCATGACCCGATTCCCAGGTTAAGCCCCGCTCATAGTCGCTTATCAGAGTTATCACCTATGTGATTGGTGAGTCCTCATCTTTCGAGGAGTAGACTTTCAGTTATCCCTGATGTATTTTTAGTTTCAGTACTTTTAAGCTAGTGGGGAATTTTGTCCCATCAGCTCGTCCAGATTAGAGGCTTTCCAGACTTAGACGTGTATTTAGTTTCAGATGTTTATTCTATTGTTATGTTGAGTTAGACTTCGTCTATGCTTATATCATTGATCCTTCAGTTTATTGTATGAGTTAGACAAATGCTTAAGCCATGGGTCTACTTGGGGTCTCTCAGGCTCCCTTGTCCCGTGTCTATGATCCGGGTCTATGCTTGGGTCGTGACAAACTTGGTATCAAAGAAATAGGTTTGAAGTGTCCTAGGGAGTCTAAAAGCCACGTTAGGTAGAGTCTTTTTTATGGGTTTGAAGCGCGCCACACCTATGACGAAGAGGCTACTAGACGTTTTAGGAAATGTTCCCTTCTTTCATGATCTATGTCGTGCGATGAAAAGCCTTTCTATCCTTCTAATTTGTGCTATTTGTAATTGCAAAATCATGGCACCTCGAAGGATGAATGGAAGGAGTAATGGAGATGGTGAAGGCTATGAGTATGGAAACGGTTATGGGCACTCGCCAGCCCCACCAGTTCAGGTGTCTTAGGCACCGGAGCCAGCCGCTCATGCTGAGTTTCGAGCTGCCATTCAGATGCTTGCATAGGCCTTGACCGCTCAGGTCAATCAATGGGCTATTGCACATGTTCCTCAAAATGGTAATGCAGGCGCCGCCAGAGGCTGAGACTTCTTGAGAATGAACCCGTCGGAGTTTCTAGGTCAAAGGTAGATAAGGACCCGCATGACTTCATTGATGACATTGTAAAGATCACCCAGGTTGTGGGGGTGCGTAGTGTTGAGTGCATAGAGTTGACCTCCTACCAGTTGAAGGGGGTTGCGCATATTTGGTTCCGCCAATGGAAGGACAGCAGGGTCGCAGGAGCAGGTCTGATCACATGGGAGGGGTTTCAGGTTGCATTCCTAAATCAGTTCTTCCCTCGAGAGATGAGGGAGATGAAAGCAGCTGAGTTCACGAATTTAAAGAAAGGAAGGATGACTTTTTAGGAGTACGCCCTTGAGTTCACCCGCTGATCTAAGTATTCCCTGAAATTAGTGGCCGACCAGTGGACGCGGGTGAGCCGATTCGTGCATGGCATAGTAGGTTACTTGGACAAGGACTACAGGACAGCTATGGTGCACTAGGAAATGGACTTCCCTCGCATTGTGTTGTACGCACAACAGATGGAGGCGACAAATTCGAGGGATAGGGAGGCCAAGAGGGCCAGGACTAAGGACCACAGGTTCTCTCTCAATAGAGGCCCAGTTGCGGGCATCAATAGCAGACCCACCAGAGATCATCAGCCCCAACATCTTTAGCACTGAGTGTACCATCTAGGCTCAGACATGATTATAGAGGGCGAGCGTCAGGCTCGAGGGGTCATAGTAGTAGACCCGCAGATTCTAGCATTCCAACTTGTCGCAGGTGCGGCCGAGAACACACAGGCCAGTGCTTGGCATGGTCAAGAGCTTGTTTTGGATGTGGGCAGCCTGGATATATGCTTAGAGACTGTCCAGCTACGAGACATGATTAGGTTGGGGGCCGAGGCCCAGCTTCTAGTTCAGTAACCCCTCCCCTAGACATAGCACATCAGGGGGCATCTACTAGCACTACTAGCGGGCAGCACCAGAACAGGTTCTATGCCTTAGCCACTCGTCAGGAGCAGGAGGCCTTGCCAGATGTAGTCACTGGTATGTTGAGATTTTTTCATGTTGATGTATATGCATTGCTACATCCTGGGGATATCCTATCATTTGTGACACCATATATAGCTAGTAGCTTCGGAGTCAATCTCGATGTCTTGTCAGAGCCTTTCTCAGTTTCTACTCTAGTAGGTGACTTAGTTATAGCTAGACGGGTGTGTATAGGTTTCCCAGTCTCAGTCCTTCATAAGGTCACCTCAGCAGACTTGATAGAGTTAGCCATGACAAACTTCGATGTTTCTCAACATGAATTGGCTATTTGCATGCTATGCTTCAGTTAATTGTAGAACCAGGTCAGTAGAGCTCAGGTTTTCAGGTGAGCTAGTGTTAAAATGCAAGGGTAGTTCAGTTGTTCCTGTACGTCATTTATTTACTACCTTAAGGCTAGGAAGATGATTTATAAGGGTTGCATGTACCATCTAGTTAGGGTTAAGGACGTGGAGTCCAAGACCCCAACCATTCAGTTAGTTCTAGTAGTATGTGACTACCTAGAGGTTTTTCCTGATGATTTTCCAGGTGTAACTCCTGAGCGAGAGATTGATTTCGGTATAGATCTTCTCCCCGACACACAACCTATATCCTTTCCGCCCTATAGAATGGCTCCAGCCAAGCTAAAAGAGTTGAAGGATCAGTTGAAGGACCTGTTAGATAAAGGTTTCATTAGACCGAGTAAGTCTCCATGGGGTGCACCGGTGTTATTTGTGTTGAAGAAGGACGGTTCCCTTCACATGTGTATTGATTATCGGTAGTTGAATAAGGTTAATGTCAAGAACAAGTACCCCTTACCCAGAATTGATGATCTATTTTACCAGCTTCAGGGTGCCAAGTGTTTCTCCAAGATTGATCTCAGGCTCGGATAGCACCAGCTTAGGTTTCGGGAGAGTAACATCCCAAAAACCACTTTCAAGACTCGGTATGGTCATTACGAATTTTTTTATGTCTTTTTGACTAACCAATGCCCCTACAGCTTTTATGGATCTAATGAACAGGGTGTTCAAGGCATATCTACACATGTTCTTTATTGTGTTTGTCGATGATATCCTCATATACCTCTGAGCGAGGAGGAGCATGCCGCTCACTTGAGAGTAGTGCTTCAAACCCTCAAGGACCATCAGTTATATGCAAAGTTCAGAAAATTTGAGTTTTCGTGGGACTCGATGGCATTTATAGGCTATGTGGTGTCAATAGAGGCTATAAAAGTAGACTCTAAGAAGATCAAGGCGGTAAAGAATTGGCCCGGACCGGTGAAACCATCAGATATTAGGAGCTTTTTGGGCTTAGCTGGTTACTATCGGAGATTTTTGGAGGGTTTTTCATCTACTGTCGCACCATTGGCCAAGTTGACTGAGAAGAAGGTGAAGTTTCAATGGTCGGAGGCTTGTGAGAAAAGCTTCCAAGAGCTGAAGACCTGACTCACTTCAGCACCAGTATTGACCCTACTAGAGGGTACCGATGGTTTTGTGATATGTTGTGATGCTTCATGAATTAGACTCGGGTGTGTGTTGATGCAATATGGGAAAGTGATAGCTTATGCCTCGAGACAGTTGAAAGTCCACGAAAAGAACTACCCGACTCATGATCTTGAATTGGCCGTGGTGGTGTTTACATTGAAGATATGGCGGCATTACTTGTACAGGGTCCAGGTGGATGTATTCACGGACCACAAGAGCTTGCAATATGTGTTCACGCAGAAAGATCTAAATCTTCGGCAAAGGAGGTGGTTGGAGTTACTAAAGGACTATGACATAAGTGTCCTTTACCACCCGGGCAAGGATAATGTTGTTGCGATGCGCTTAGCAGGCTCTGTAGGGAGAGTGTGTCTCACGTGGATCAGGGAAAGAAGGAGTTGGTGAAAGATGTCCATCGACTAGCAAGGTTGGGCATTAGATTAGTCTACTTGACCGATGGCAGCGTTGTTGTGTAAAACAGGTCAGAATCGTCCTTGGTGGTTGATGTTAATTCTAGGCAAGATGAGGATCCGATTTTGAGGAAGTTGAAGGAAGCGGTGCGGAGTAAAAAGATGGAGGTTTTCTTCCAAGGGGGAGATGGTGTGCTTCAGTACCAGGGTCATTTATCTGTTCCAGATGTCGATAATTTGAGGGATCGGATATTGCATGAGGCACATCGGTCCAAATATTCTATCCATCCGAGATCTACAAAGATGTATCAGGACTTGCGAGAAATCTATTGGTGGGATGGTATGAAGAAGGATATTGCAGAGTTTGTAGCCAAATGTCCTAATTTTCAGCAACTGAATGTTGAACATCAAAGTCCAGGAGGCGTACTTCAAGATATCAGCATTCCCACTTGGAAGTTGGAATAGATTAATATGGATTTCATTACTGGCCTACCTCGTAATTGCAGACAATGTGATTCCATTTGGGTGGTGCTCGACAAGTTAACCAAGGCTACACACTTCCTCAGGTCAAGACCACAAATTTAGTGGATGTTTATGCCAAATTATATATTCGGGAATTTGTTCGACTTCGTGGAGTGCCCTTGTCTATTATTTCAGATCGAGGTACTCAGTTTACCTCCCAATTCTGGCGTTCTTTTCAAAGGGGACTTGGGACTCAAGTTAAGCTCAGTACAGCCTTTCATCCGTAAGATGGCCAGGTGGAACGAACGATCCAGACCCTCGAGGATATGTTAAGGGCATGTGTGATGGACTTCAAAGGTAGTTGGGATGATCATTTTCCTTTGATCTAGTTTGCCTATAAAAACAGCTACAACTCTAGCATCCAGATGGCACCGTTCGAGCCTCTTTATAAGAGGAGGTGTAGATCACCCATCGGATGGTTTGAAGTTGGGGAAGTCGCTATGATAGGGACTAATTCCATTCATGAGGCATTGGTAAAGGTTCAGTTTATAAGGGATACCACTCCGAGTAGACATAAATCATATGCTGATGTGAGGAGGAGGGACCTAGACTTTGAGGTGGATAATTGGGTATTTCTAAAGGTATCTCCCATGAAGGGAGAGATACGGTTAGAAAAGAATGGGAAACTCAGTCCCGGCTATGTTGGTCCCTACCGGGTTGTGAGGAGAGCTTGTAAGGTATTTATGAGTTTGACTTGCCATCGGAGTTATCTTTAGTTCATTCCTTGTTTCATGTATTGCTTTTGAAGAAGTGTTTGGGTGATCCAGCCTTAATTGTCCCAGCGGACAACATTGGGGTAAAAGACATTCTTAGGTATGAGGAAGTTCCGGTGGAAATATTGGACCGGCAAGTTCGCAGGCTAAGGAACAAGGAAGTAGCTTCAGTTAAGGTATTATGGAGAAATCAGCATGTCGAAGGAGCTACGTGGGAAGCCGAAGTGGATATGATGGCTGGATACCCACATTTATTCTCTACCAGTTCAGTTTCAACTTGAGGTATTAGTTTTGCACTTAGACTTTATTTAGTCTTCATATTTGAACTATGTGCACAAGTTTATTTTATGTATGTGTATGTGTGTATGATTGGTGGATTCAATTGAGCTGTGTCTTTTGAATATGAGGTAGACATTCCATCAGTTTTTGGTTAAAATGATCGGTTTTGTATATGATAAATTGCATTTTTCTATTTTCTCTTGTTTTCAACACTCGAGGACGAATGTTCCCAAGGGGGAGATGTTGTAATACCCCGTAAGTGCCTAGGAGTAGACCCGAGGAAGCTATAATTCAAAACTGTAGAAAGTTGGGAAAAAGGTTGCAGGACGAGAGGAACAACGACTCGTGGTATGTAACCACAAGCCGTTGTAGGAAGCCATGGTAAGAAGTCAGGCCTGATGGCAGTGGTAACAACGAGCGTTACAATGACCCATTGTGAGAAGGGACAGCTTGTTGTATGGAGTCATGGTAAGGCAGTCGACCTTCATGGTGTGGATGACGGATGGAAACCATGGCCTGTTGTAACTTACAATTAGTCGTGGTGAGGCTCGTTGAATAGAAGTGTAGAGTTTCAGAAGGGGGAAACAATGACTGATTGAAAGACCCGTTGAACTCTAGGACGAGTCGTCCTGTATGTCCGTGGTTCGAATCCGAGAGATCGTTGGGGAAATTCATAGCACGGGAACATACCACGGGTCGTGGTATCCTCCAACGACCCATTGGTTTATCTGTTGTTTGGTCCAGTTACCAGTTTTCAGCAAATTCAGTAAGGGAATTTCTGTCATTTCCTAGTCCTAAGGCCCTATACTACATCGTTTTAGGCTCGTTTTGAGGGGTTTTGAGAGGGGAAAATCCTACTCTAAGTTATTCTTCCCATGCATGCAAGTTTGAAGGATTGAAGAGGTAATTCAAGGCCAAATCTTAAGGTTTCTATTGGAATCTCAGCTTGGGCAATTAGAGGGTGTTAGAATTCACAATTACCATGTATGTGAGGCTATGAGTGGGTGCCTCCTTCCACGCCCATGCCCAATTTCTATCAAAACATGATGAATTGCCTATGATCAAGTATGGGATTTCTATCCAACTGCATAATTCTTCAATCTCTATCCAATGTAGGTTGATACTATTATATTATTGGGACCTCCCTTGTGAGCTATCTCCGGCCCGATTGTCCCTTAAGCTTGATATTGATATCATGGTATCGTCCATCGCCCTGACAAGTTATGGATTGCTCTACCCACTTGAGTGTGATAGTTGGAACTACGTAGCTCTATCGTGGTATATTAGTTAAGTGACGAGTCTCCAACTGTCTATATCATTCAGATATGCATATTTATTACTCATGATGATTACTTTACCCATGCATGTTCTAAAAGGAAGGTTTGACTCATAATTCAGCTTTTGATATAAATGTTATGTTCAGCTTTGAGTCATTTGAGTCAGTCATGATGTTGTAAAGCTAAGCATGTTCATGTCATGATAAGATTACGATTTCAAAATTAATGCATGTAGCCCTTCCAGTTATGTTTGAAATTTTATGATATGTATGAAATGTTTAGATGATTTATTTTACTTAAGCGATTTTACTTACCTTGCATAATCGGTACATTCCATGTACTGACCACATAATTTGTGACTCCTCATCATTTGAAGATTAGACTTTCAGTTATCTCTAATGTATTTTCAGTTTTAGTATAGTTGAGCTAGTTGGGGATTTTGTCCCATCATCTCGTCCAGATTAGAGGCTTTTCAGACTTAGACGTGTATTCAGTTTCAGATGTTTATTCTATTATTATGTTGAGTTAGACTTCCACTATGCTTATATCATTTAAGAAATGGGTCGACTTGGGGTCTCCCGGGGTCCCTTGTCCCGTGTATATGATCTGGGTCTATGCTTGGGTCGTGACACTATAACACTCAAGTGGGCAGAGCCGTCCAATGCTTTTCCAGGTCTAAGGACGCTACCATGAATCGGTATCAAGCTAAAGGACCATTGGGGTTAGGGGAAGCTCACAAGGGAGGTCCCGAATAATTTGAACTACTAGCAACATAGGGCGTCAGAAAAGATAAAAGTATCCACTGGATCTAACAATGCATATACATCAAGGTGGAATTCTAGTAACATACTAGTGACTACATCTGGGGAGACCTCTTGCCTCTCACGGGATATTAGGGCATAAAATCTATTTTGGCGCTGACCGCCACCTGCACTAGTGGATGCCCCCTACTGAGCTGGGCGTGCTAGTGGAGCTACAGAACTGGAAGTTGGGCCTCCGCCCCTATCATGACCCCATCTGGCTATTGGGCAATCTCTAAGCAATGTTCGAGCTTCCCACACCTGAAACAAGAACCTAGACCTGCTAAGAACTGGCCCACGTGACTCCAACCACGTCTACTACACTCGTGAGAGATGGTCTGTACGGGTCTTCTACTCTGTCCTCTGAGCCCGATGCTCATTCCCTCTGATCGCGCCTGGACCTGGATGGCACACTCATTGCCAAAGGCGCTGGGGTTGAAGATCTCTGGAGGGACTGTTGATGGTGCCCACTAGGTCTGTGTTGGGAGAATCCGAAGCTATCAATCCTGGCCCTCTTGGCATCTCTCTCCCGCTCACTCATCTGCACCGCCTCCATCTGCTGGGCATACAAGACTATCAGAGCAAAGTCAATATCCTAATGAAGCATGGCAGTCCGGCAATCCCTTACTAGGTAGTCCGTTACCCCATGCACGAACTGGCTCACTCGGGGCCTCTAATCTGACACCACCTCTGGTGCATACTTTGACAAGTGTGTGAACTCCAAGGCATAATCCTGAACAGTCATCTTCCCTAGCTTTAGGTTCAAAAACTCAGTTGCTTTGATCTCCCTTATCTCCCGAGGAAAGAACCGATCCAGAAAAGTGGCATGAAACTCATCCCAACCAATAGGGCCTGTTCCAACTACCCTGCTATCCTTCCAATGCATGAACTAGATATGTGCAATCCCTTTCAACTAATACGAGGGTAGATCAGCGCACTCCTCTCCAGTCACCCCCATTATCTCAATGATCTTCAGAACTTCCTCAATGAAGTGATGTGGATCCTCATCAACCTTTGATCCAAGAAACTCCGGAGGGTTCATCCTCATAAAATACCTAACTCTTGCCGCCAACACATTCCCATTTTAAGGGACATGCGATACTGTTTACTGATTGACCTAGGCGATCAAGGCCTGAGCTAACATCTGAATGCCTACCCTGAACTCAGTGTGGACAATTGGTTTGGGTAGGTGCTCTTCATGGGCTGGTGGGGCCAGCTGATGCCCATCTCCATTGCTATTCTCATGGCCATTTCCATTTCTGCTTCTCCTTCCGTTAACTTTGTGAGGAGGCATGATTCTGCAAACACATATAGCACGAGTTAGAAGGATAGAGAGACATTTCATCGCACGGCATAGATCATGAAAGAAGGGAACATTTCCTAAACGTTTCATAGACTCTTCGTCATAAGTGTGGCACATTTCACACCCATAAAAATTCTCTACTAACGTGGATTTTAGACATCTTAGGACACTTCAAAACCTAATGAACCGAACATAGGCCCAGATTGAGACACGGGACAAAGAACCCCGAGAGGCTCATAGCCGACACATGGCATAAACATAACATCTAACTCATTCAAATCTTATGGATGATCATCATGAATAACATAGCGCAAGTATAAAAAAACATAACATCTTAATACATACATAAGTCTAAAGCTGAATACAAACTATGTCTGAAAAGACTCTAATACTTATGATTTGATGGGACAAGACCTCAGCTAACTTACTATAGTCTGAAAACTGAAAATGCAAAATATAACTGATTAGAAGGGCCCTTGAAAGTTAAGGACTTACCAACTGGGGCTGACGAATGCTAACTCTGGGAACCTGACTAGCAGTGGGACTGAGCCTAGATATCAGAGCCTGTATCATGAAATGATAAAGCATAGAATATGCGGTCAATTACGTGATATATATCGAGTATGCAAGGTAAGTAAAACCGCTAAGTAAGTAAACTCATAAATCATGCATATAATAAAACATAATCAAGCTAAGATATTAGAGAAGGGATTGCATGCTATTTTCTGAAATCATGATCTTAACTTAACTGTACATCATAACTGAATGAAATGATCTAAAGCTGAAAACTGATAATCATAAGGAAAAACAGTACATTGGGTCAAACAGGCTGAAAACATAATATCATGATTGATGAACATGCACAAATAAAATCACGAGAAACAATGGGAGACTCATCATATAACCAACATTACCATGATTGAGCTTATGTGGTCCTGACTATCACACTCACAGAGCTGTCCAAAGCTTTTCTAGGGCTAAGGATGCTACCATGATATCGATATCAAGCTGAAGGCCCCTTGGAGGCATGTGAAGCTCACAAGGGAGGTCCCGAATAATCTGAACATACCTACATTGGAACGTAGTTCTGAGGCATAGGGTTGACTGACCATTAGCTTACTCGGTGATAGACACTACTCCCAAAAACTTGCATAAGCTCTCCATCATTTTTCAACGAAGCTGAACCATCGTCTAGAGAAGAAGCTGACTCATAACATACATACATAAATCTGAAATCATAACATGAGGAGCCTTAGATCAAACCATACCATAAGATGAACATAATTGGCAGTCTAGACTCCAAAACCATGTGGTAAGTTAATTAACATAAAATCGTAAAACATACTTGATCATATGGGATTGCCCAATACATAACATGCTTGAGATCAACTTGATTCTCTTGAAAACATGAACATAGACATGGGTATTTCGAAATCATACTTTCTTCATAAACATTTCATCATGCTTGTACACATACTTCATAGATCTCAACTTTCATGGACTTTCATGGACGGGCATGTAATACCCAAAAGCCCTAAGATCAGACACGGGATTTGAAATGGATAAAACTGGAAATTTGGCACCAGGTCACAAAACGAGTCATTCTGTGACCTGTGGGGTGGACCACGAGTCGTGAGGTCACTCGTGGTGAGGTACTATGTTTAAGTTAAAAGAATTGTTGAGGGGGGTCATCACGGGCATAATCACGGGTCGTGGTCAGGCCCCACTACTCATTAGGTCAGCCGTGGCCAAGGAAATTAAATGGGGGAAAGGTGAGTGGCAGTGCACCGGATGGATAGACCCCACGAGTCATGGTCAGACACCACGATTCGTTGGGTGCATCGTGGTCATCAGGTAAATAATGATATAGGGTCGAGGTAGAGGGGATAACTAGTTGTGACCACGAGTTGTGGTCACCGGTAACGACTCGTATGATGGCCCCTCATGAGTTCCAAGTGAGATTTCGGCAGTGTACCCAAGTGCCATTGCCCTAGTCTTTCACTATCATGGAAATACAATCAAGCTTACAATTGTTTTAAGTTTATTTTATATTTTAAGTTTTAGTATTTTAATTTTCCTAACCAATCTTCATTTTAACTTTTTTGTAGATTAATGAAATTAAAGTGAAAAATTTATAATGATTAAATTGATATGTCTTTGTGGGCACGATATTTGGAGTTAAAAATCCAATATTACTTGACCAGACTACATGCGCTTGGGCGACATCAAGTTTTTTGCGCCGTTGTTGGGGACTTGAATATTGTTTAATTGTTTGTAGGTTGGAATTTTGTTTCACTAATCTATTTTTTACATTTGTTTCTTGTTTTTTGTTGAAGTTCACAAGGTTGTTTGCCTTAGTGTATGCCATGTACGAGAAGTCACGGACAACCTTTGGCTTCTCTTAATCCTGAAATAGGGAGAACCTTTTGAATGTTAGCTATGGAAAACATCAGGCAAGCAGCAGGTGAAGAGAATGATAGAGTTTCAGTGATGAATTTTTCTAGGCCTAATTTGGAGAACGCTTCTAAAGCGATCGTCAAATCGACCATCACTGGGAAATTTGAGCTAAAAGAAGAAGTCGTGTGGTTGGTCCAAAACACTTGCCGATATCAGGGCAAGCACATGAGGATCCCCATTGGTATCTAATGACGTTTGTAGAGCTGAGTGAAAATTTCCACTACCAGAACAAGTCAGATGAATATGTCATGCTGACTCTGTTTCCATTCTCACTGATTAGGGAAGCCAAGTAGTTGCTTCAAAATGAGCCTGCAGGATCCATGACCACTTGGGAGATCTTCTCCAATATGTTCATCAATTAGTTTTTCTATTTGAGAAGAACTAAAGAAATGAGGGAAAAGATCTCTGGATATATAGAGAAAGATCGACAAATGCTAGCTCAAGCATGGGAATGTTAAAAGGGTTACTTGAGGGATTGTCCACATCACATGGAACGTATGGAGATAATTGGGCACAACTTCATAGTGGCTTTGAAGCTCGAGTTGAAGATACTCCTAGATGCTACTGCACAGGGATAAATTATGTACAAGAGTTGCAACGAAATTGAGGCTCTCTTGAACCTCATGTATTTAGGGAGTAAGGATTATCAAGACACGGGTAGAGAATTTGCAGCAGCAAAGATGTCATGAAAGCTTAAGGTGGATGGTGTTGTGGCAGTCAGGGCAGACATTAGCCAGCTGGTGAATGCAATCAATAAGTTGGTGACCACACCAGTAGGAAGCCAAGTACAGAAGGTACAACAGTACAAACCCCACCACCATTATTTGAGGTGTGTGGAGAAAGTCACGTCTAGTCAGGTTGTCCTCTTAATCCTGAGTCTGTATACTTTGTAGGGCAACAAGGCCATGGTGGAGGTTTTGCAGGTAATGGCTATGATAAGGGGTACAAGAATGGAGCAAATCCCTCATAGGTAGGGAACAAAAATTTCCAAAGGCCCCAGAACACTTATAAAAGGCCACAAGGAAAGCAGCAGAGCAATTCTCTTGAGGAGACATTGAAGTAATAGATAGTGCAGCAGACGCGAGTGGTTAATGAAATGAAAAAGTCAATCCATGAGCTTGAGAGGCAGATAGGGTAATTAGCAATAAAATAGAACAATAGACCACAGGGGGCACTCTCGGATAACACCGAGAAGAATTCAAAGGAAAATATGAGTGCAATCTTCTTCCGCAGTGGTAAAGAGCTGGGTGAGGCTATCCCAAGAAAAGAAAAAGTTGATAAGGAACAGGCTGTGAGTTTCAAGACTGAGGTGGGTGAGTCTAGACACCTACAACCAAACATTGTGGTAGGTAGATTACCTCCTCCATTCCCTCAAAAGTTGAAGAAGAAGACAGAAGACATAACTTTTAGTAAGTTTCTTAACTTGTTCAAGCAGGTTCATGTGAATATTCTGTTGGTGGAGCTTTTTCAGAAAGTCCCAAAGTACACCAGGTATCTCAGGGATATCGTGGGCAATAGGAGGAGGCACAAAGAATTTGAAACTGTGGCTTATACGGATGAGTGTAGTTCCCAAATCAAGAACAAAATTCCTAAAATCTAAAGGACTATGGGAGCTTCAATATCCCTGTTTCTTTTGGGAACAAGGAAATTCGTTTGACCTTATGTGATTTGGGTGCGAGCATCAATTTGGTACCTGCATCCCTGTTCAAAACTCTAAGATTAGGCAAACCTCATCCTACCACTGTGACGTGAAAGAGAATCGAAAGGGTTAAAAATAAATACAAAATGGGAATTCAAAGACCTTTGAAACCATTAGAGATAGAATAGAAGTTGTTGTTGAGGATAGGGTTATACCCTTCAATCTCAATTAGTTGAAATACACGTAGGCATACTCGTTGTTTCATTGTTCTCCTGCGACCATAGAGATATAGGCATTAAGGTTGATGAAATAATTCTTGGATGCTAGGGATAGTGGCAAGGAATGGGATAGTAGTTTGCAACCAACAACCATAGCAAGAATCATGTCAGTTTAATTACTTCTTGAAAACTCAACTTGAAACCAACCGAGTGCCATTGCCTAGTCTTTTATTATCATCGAAAAATAATCAAGCTTACAATTGTTTTTAGTTAATTTTATATTTGATATTTTCTTAATTTAATTTTCCAAACCACTCTTCATTTTAACTATTTTGATGATTAGTGAAATTAAAATGAAAACCTTATAACGATTGAATTGACAAGTCTTGTGGGTAAGATATCTGAATTTAATAATTCTATATTATTTGACGACCACGTGCTCTTGCACTTACTTAGGCAACATCAAGAACAAAGACTGGAGAGAGATCTAAGTTTGGTGTTTACCAACAATGGAGCTTCCACAAGACACATTCTTTAGTTTAGTGAAAAGACGAGTGAGAAATGATTGAATGAATGGAGTAGGAATGGGGAATTTATAGGAGTGGTAGGCGATGGATGGGTTTAATGGTGGGAAGGTGGAATTGTGGTGTATTCGGAAATTAAAAAGGTATAATGGGAAAATGAAAAGATGGAAAAAGGGTTTATAGGGAGTTGAAGATGTTTTGACCGGATTTTTAAATCCATGGATCGGGTTGGTCAGTGGGGTGGTTCATATTTGAAATGCATTGCATACCTGGACCTTCGTTTGACCGGCGGTCGCCAGCGAGAACGACGGTTCTCTACTTTATCAAATATGTACGCCCTACTCTTTAGTTGTTCGCTTAGTATGCGGCGGTTGACCGGTATTTCACGGGTTGGCACCTGCGTTTCACCGGTCTGGTCGCCGGCCATGCTTCAACTCATAGGTGTTCTTTATTTATACCAGCATTACATTCGGCGGTTTGTAGTTTGACACCTGCGCTCAGCCAATGAATCGCCAGTTTTCCCTCTTCATTCCCAGCTCTCTACTTACGACTCTTGTTCATGCGGCGTTTCACGCATGTGGACCGGCGGTTCACCGGTCAAGAATAGTGCCTGGTCTGTTTTTCTTCTCCATATTTCTCATCCAATCTACCTACAAACAAAAAAACAAAAAAAACATAAAAATACCCAAAATTAAAATTCTTGGATTACCTCCCAAGAAGTGTCTTAGTTAACAGTGTGGCACGACGAATACCTTCTCAAGCTTTAACAATCTGGAGGATCATCCTCCGATTCATTCTCATCATCAACTAGTTCATCATGATCCACTTCACCATGAAGCACTGTAATAACCTTTCACTCCTCTATGGGCTTGGTAGTATGACATACATTGAAGGTGACCTCATCACCACCTACTCAGAATTTAATCTTCCCAACCTCCACATCAATCAATGCTCTTCCCGTTTCTTGTAGTGGGAATCCCAATGTCACTACCAAAATGGAGGCCCAGATTGTAGACACGAGACAACGGACCTCGAGAGACCCCAAGTCAACCATGGCATAAGCATACAACAAATTCATTCAATAGACTGGAGAAAACAAGAATATAATGTTAGCGGAAATCAAAAACAACATCACATCAAAATAACATCTGAATCTACACATACGTAAGTTTGAAAAGCCTCTAGTCTGGACGAGTTGATGGGAAAAGACCCCAACTAAATCAAAAATACTAAAACTGAGAATGCGTAAGGAACTGAATGTATATCTATCGAAGGATGAGGATTCACCAATCAAGTGGAAGCTAACTCTATCAATCGACTACACACAAGGCTGAGCTTGGGAGCTAGGTCCTGTATCATGAAACGATACAACATAGAAAGTATGCGGTCAGTACGTGGAATGTACATAGTATGCAAGGTAAGTAAAACTTCTTAAGTAAAGTAAATCATTCAAAACATTTCATACATATCATAAGCTTTCAAATATGAGAGGAGAGGCTACATGCATTCTTTCTGAAATCATAATTTTATCATAACATGACCATGCATAGCATTATAGCAACATGAATGACTCGAATGACTCAAAGTTGAAACATAACATTTATATCAAAATTTGAATAATGAGCCAAACCTTGCTTTTAGAACATGAATGCGTAAAGTAATCATCATGAGTAATAAATATGCAAATCTGAATGATATAGATAGTTGGAGACTCATCACATAACTGATATTCCACGATAGAGCTTACGTGGTCCCGACTATCACACTCTAGTGGGCAGAGCCATCCAAAACCTTGTTAGAGATAAGGACGGTACCATGATATTGATATCAAGATCAAAGGGCCAATCCGCTGGGGATAGCTCACAAGGGAGGTCCCAATAACATAATAGTATCAACCTACATTGGAGCATAATTCTGGAGCATAGGGTATTGAACCTTAACCTGCTTGGTGCTAGACTCTTCTCCCAAAAACATTTACTGCTCTACATCGTATATAACAAAGCTCAACATCATCTAATGATGAAGCTCAATATGAAATCATGCATTACTCAACACCATATGAAACGAAGCTCAACATTGTCAATTGACAAAGCTCATTAATGAAATCATGCATAGACTCGACATCATATGAATATGAAGCGCAACATTGTCCCTTGACAAAGCTCAATAATGACGTATATCACAAGTATAAATTCATGCATATGAGAGGCTTTATTTCGAAATGTACCACAAGATCAAGTATAAATGAAGCATCTACTCCAAATCATATGGTGAGCTATATGTAGGAATATTTAACTCAACATATCACAGGCTAGAAATTATGAAATTTTGGAGACTTCGCTCCAAATAATGTGGTAAGCTTATTTCGGGAAAATTGATCATTTTAAATCAACATATGGACATTTCCCAAAGCTTTATCAAACTTAGATCTACTCAATTCATTTTGAGAATAACATCGTAATCATGGGTTTCTTTAGAAACATGCTTTTCATCGTAAAATTTCATCATCTTCATACATTCAACATCATTCTCTTCTTTCATGAACTTCTCATCCATGGGCATTCAATTTCATAATTTAGAAATCATAATTTATATTGAAAACAATTTAAAATCTTCCTAAGCTTCACAATTCATCAATATAAACATAATCTACTAATACCCATGTATAAAAATTGAAGAATCATGCAATTGGGTAAAAATCCCATAACTTGATCATGAGAATTTTTTACACTAGATAGAGATTGGGAATGGGTGTGGAAAGAGGCACCCACTCATAGCATTACATACATGTTAATAGTGAATTCTAACACCTTCTAATTGCCCAACCTATGATTCCAATGGAAACCTTGAGATCTTTCGTTGAATCACCTCTTCAAACCTTCAAACTTGCATGCATGGGAAGAATGACTTAGAATAGGTTTTTCCCTACTAAAAACCCACTAAACGAGCCTTAAATGATGTTGTATAGACACCTAGGATATAGAAAAGACCTTACTAAAATCGCTGAAAATAACTGCCAGGGGGTCCGAAACGTGGGACCTAACGATTCGTCAAGAGAGGCAAAGACTCGTCGAGTCATTGGTCAAGTACATTGTTTATCAGATCTCTTAGGGCTCGTAACAGGTAACTTAACAATTCGTTTCTCGAGACCACGACTCGTGGTCACCTCCCGTAATGCACACTGTCTCATTCTCAAATAAAGTTCACCCTGCTTGCTCACGCCTCACCCCACAAATCGTGGGGACTGACCACGACTAGTGGGGTCCCTTCCGTTAGGTACACTAGTCGAGTTTTTTATTTATTTCTCAACCTCACCCTAAGGCTGACTTGATGACTTGTGGTGGCTGACCACAAGTCGTTCCCACATCCATGGGGACCTCTAACATTTATTTCCTCTAGGCATCCCCATGGTTTACCTGATGACTCGTGTGGTCTCCTCACGAGTCGTCCAATGACTCGTCCTGCAACTAAAGCATCCATTTCTAGATTTTCCCCGTTTCAACTCCCGGGTTCGATCTTTGAATTCTCAGGGTATAACAATATCTTCCCCTTTGGAACATTCATCCTCGAATGTTAGAAACACATAGAAAATAGAAACATGCAATAATCATATGCAAATACTGGTTATTTAGACAGAAAACAAAAGGAATGACTACCTCCGAAAAGAACTACATAGCTGAACTTAATTTAGACATCACATACATCTATCATAACATAAATCAAATTTGTGCACATGAACCAAACATGGAAACTGATTAGAGAATTAGGAAAAAAATGGATACCTCAAATTGAAACTGAGCCGGTAGGGAATAGGTGAGGGTATTTAGCGATCATGGCCGCTTCACCTTTCCATGTTGATTTCTCCATAACACCTTCACCGAGCTACTTCTTTGTTCCTTAGCCTCCAAACCTGGTGATCCAATATTCCAACCAGAATTTCCTCATAACTGAGGCTATCCTTTACATCAACATTGTCCATCGAGACTACTAAATATGGATCACCCAAGCACTTGTTCAAGAGCGACACATGAAACACGGGATGCACAGAAGATAACTCTGATGGCAAGTCCAACTCATACGCTACCTTACCAATTCTTCTTATAACCCCGTAGGGACTAACATATCAGGGAATGAGTTTTTCTTTATTTTTGAACCGCATGATTCCCTTCATGGGAGACACCTTCATAAATACCCAATCGTCC
This sequence comes from Datura stramonium, assembly GCA_018107945.1. Taxonomy (NCBI): domain Eukaryota; kingdom Viridiplantae; phylum Streptophyta; class Magnoliopsida; order Solanales; family Solanaceae; genus Datura; species Datura stramonium. Next base: position 492,606 of record JACEIK010000011.1, on the reverse strand, counting down.
ACCTCGAACTCCAACTCTCTCCTCCTCACATCAGCATATGACTTTTGACGACTCTAAGTAGTTTTCAGCCTATCCCTTATCAACGAAACCTTCACCATAGCCTCGTGAACCGAGTCTTTCCCTATCATAGCTGCCTTACCAACCTCAAACCATCCGATGGGATATCTATACCTCTGCCCATAGAGAGCCTCGAACGGTGCCATTTGGATACTGGAGTGATAGTTGTTATCATAAGTAAACTCGATCAAGGGCAAGAGATCATCCCAGCTACCTTTGAAGTCCATCACACATGCTCTCAACATGTTCTCGAGATTTTGGATGGTCCCTCTTCCTGACCATCCATTTGTAGATGAAACGCTGTGCTAAGCTTAACCTAAGCCCCAAGCCCATTTTGGAATGACCGTCAAAACTGAGTGGTAAACTAAGTACCTCGATCTGAAGATAATAGACAAGGGCATTTCATGCAATTGCACCAACTCCCGGATATACAATTTGGCATAATCATCCATTGAATCTGTGGTTTTGACCAGTAGAAAGTGTGCAGCCTTGGTCAACCTGTCTACCACCAAGTAGGAATGCTAATATCCTAAAGTACACCTCCTGGCCATTGATGCTCACTTGTTGACAGTTCAGGCACTTGGCTACAAATTCTGCAATATCCCTCTTCATGCCGTTCCACCAATATATTTCCCGCAAATCATGACACATCTTTGTGGCACCTGGATGGATAGAATACCCGGACCCATGTGCCTCATGCAATATCTGGTCCCTCAAATTATCAACATCTAGAACACATAGATAACCCTGGTACCGCAACACCCCATCTCCCCCTTCGGAGAAGACCTCCACCTTTTGACTTCAAACGGATTCCTTCAGATTTACCAACATCGGATTCTCATCTTGCCTAGCTTTCACATCCACTACCAAGGACAATTCTGATCTGTTTTGCACAATAACACTGCCATTGGTAGAGTCGACCAATCTAACTACCAACCTCTCAAGCCGATGAACATCTCTCACCAACTCCTTCTTTCCCTCATCCACGTGGGACACACTCTCCATAGAGAGCCTGCTAAGCGCATCCGCTACTACATTAGCCTTGCCCGGGTGCTAAAGGACACTTATGTCGTAGTCCTTAGTAGCTCCAACCACCTCCTTTGCCGAAGATTGAGATCTTTCTACGTAAACACATATTGCAAGCTCTTGTGATCCGTGAATACATCCACATGGACCCCATACAAGTGATGTCATCATATCTTCAATGCGAACACCACCGCGGCCAACTCAAGATCATGGGTTGGGTAATTCTTCTTATGGATTTTCAACTGTCTCGAGGAATATGCTATCAGATTCCCATGCCGCCTCAACACAAACCCGAGTCCGACTCGCGAAGCATCACAATACACCACTAAACAATTGGTACCCTTAGGTAGGGTCAACACTGGTGCTGAAGTAAATCAAGTCTTATACTCTTGGAAGCTTTTCTCACAAGCCTCCGACCATTGAAACATCACCTTTTTCTAAGTTAACTTGGTAAAAGGGGCGCCAATAGATGAAAAGCCCTCCACAAATATCCGATAGTAACCCGCTAAGCCCAAACGGATCCTAATATCTAATGGGTTCACCAGTCAGGGACATTTCTTTACCACCTCGATCTTATGAGAATCTACCTTTATGCCCTCACTCGATACTATAGGGCCCAAGAATGCCATAGAGTCCAACCAAAACTCATATTTGCTAAACTTTGCATACAACTAACGATCCCTGAGGGTTTGAAGCACTACTCTTAATTGAGCGGAATGCTCCTCCTCGCTCCAAGATTATATAAGGATATCATTAATGAACAAAATCACGAACATGTCCAAATATGCCTTGAACACCCTGTTCATTAGATCCATAAAAAATGTAGGGGCATTGGTTAGTCCAAAAGACATAACAACAAATTTGTAGTGACCATACCGAGTCTTGAAAGTGGTTTTTGGGAAGCCACTCAGGTCACAAACAGTCCATCAGTAGCCCACTGAGCTGCCAATTTCCAGATTTTCTCTTTACAATTTGAGAGGTTTAAAAGGGGTGAAATCCGTTCCTTTTGCTGGGGGTTTGTTCTTGGTTAAATATAGGATTAATTTACATCAACATTTTGTCAAAAAATGCAGAAACCTTGCTGTCCAAAACGCAGAAAAAACAGTTTACAAACACACCTCCAACTTCTAGTCTTTTAATAAAGAATTCAAGCATGGTTAGGAGTAGAATTATTACCTTTTATACTTGTGTTTAATCCCTACCATGAAGAAACATATTTTTAGCTTAGAAAAGCTTCAAAAACGCAGAAAATTCACCACAACAACATTGCCCATGTGCAGCCAAAACAGCCACCAACACACCACTTTCACCTTATGATAGCTCCCCTTCAATTAGCTTTACTTTTAATGGAGTTTAGCTTAGTGTTTTCCTTAGTTGTTTGCTGGAAATCTGAGAGAATATTAGAGGATAAGCAAGAACCTCAATTTTGGAAACGTTGAAAATGGTTTCATAACACACAACTTAAAATATAGAGGGTGTTGGGTGGTGGCCACCTCACTGCCCAATGGTGTCACTGTAAAACATCTATAACTTTTTACTTCGAACTACAATTGACAGGAAGTTTGATATTATGAGAACTATATTCAAAGACCTTTAATTTGATAGATCGTGAGACTTCTAATTCACTATATATTGGGAGATATGGTCGTTTAAAATTGACCCTTACCTATGAACTTCACATACTCTTTGGTTTTCCGTTCGCACACATTTCCCTTCTCATCTACGACCAATATACAACTCGTACTTTCCTTAACCTAGCATATAAACATCAAATAATCACTAAAAAAATTTTGGGATGTTATATTCTCCCCCCCACAGGAACATTCGTGTCCCCGAATGGAAATTAATTTCACTTAATATGCTTCAAAATAGATACTCATAAACTTAGGTATCAAACACATACCTTAACATCACGTCGACATCGTAAATAGGTGAGGATATTTATTATTCATTTCCTCCTCAGCTTCCCAAGTCACTTCCTCGATTTTATTACTTCGCCATAATACTTTAACTGAGGTGACTTCTTTGGTCTGAAGTTTCCTGACTTGCCGTTCAAGTATAGAAATTGGGACCTCGGTGTACGTTATCTCTTCAGAAATTCGGACATCATCAATATGCATAACACGGGTCGGGTCTCCTATACAATTTCACAACATCAATACATGAAATATGGGGTGGATTGTTGCTAGCTCTAGTGGCAATGCCAACACATAGGCTACTTTGCCGATCCTGTGGATAACTCTGTAAGGCCCAACATATCTAGGGCTCAGCTTGCCCTTTCGGCCAAATCACATGACACCTTTCATAGGCGACACTTTCAGGAAGACCCAATCGTTAATAGAGTACTCCAGTGCTTAATGACGAACATTCGCATAAGACTTCTGCCTACTCTGGGCCATCTGAAGCCGATATCTAATAAGTTTCACCTTGTCAATAGCCTGCTGCACTAAGTCTGGCCCAAATAACTCTACCTCATTATGTTCAAACCAGCCCATAGGTGACCTACACTTTCACCTACATAAAGCTTCATACGGGGCCATCTAAATACATGTCTAGTAGCTGTTACTAAAGGCAAACTCAATCAAGGAAACATGATCATCCCATATTCCGCCAAAATCTAAAACACAGGCACGCAACATATCTTCAAGCGTCTGAATTGTGCGTTCAGCCTATCCGTCTGTCTAAGGATGAAATGCAGTATTGAGGCTTACCAGAGTGCCCAAGCCTTTCTGGAAAGACTTCCATAAGTTTTCTGTGAACTGAGAACCTCTGTCAAAAATAATGGACAAGGGGACGCCATGTAGGCGAACTATCTCCCTTATATAAAGCCTGGCATAATCCTCTGCAGTATATGTGGTCTTAACTTGCAAAAAGTGAGCTGATTTAGTTAATCTATCAACTATTACACAGATAGAATCATGCTTCCTGCTCATTCAAGGCAATCCTGTAATAAAATCCATATTAATCACCTCCCATTTCCAGGCTGGAATTTATATATCCTACACTAGACCTCCAGGTCTTTGGTGCTCAACCTTCACCTGCTGTAAATTGGGACACTGAGTCACAAGATCGGGGATGTCCTTTTTCAAGTCATTCCACCAATATAGCTGCCTCAGGTCATGATACATCTTTGTGGCACCTGGGTGTACTAACTACCGAGAGTAATGAGCTTCATTAATAATCTGTTCCGTAGCTCACCCACATTAGGTACACATAGACAACCCTGGTATCTCAGAACTCCATTGGGGCCACAATCAAATAGGCTCTGCTTCTGTTGTGGTATACTGTCTCTAAGTAAGACTAACTCTGCATCATCATATTGTTGTTGCTTAACTTCCACTACCAAGGAAGATTCTGCTGTGTTTTTTACAATAACACCCCCGTCTTCGGCATCCAGTAACCGAATCTGTAAGTCAGCCAACTGTTGTAGAGCCTTTGTCATTTCAATCTTGTCAACCTGAATATGACTCAAGCTAGCCATAGACTTGCGACTTAGCACATCATATACAATATTTGCCTTGCCCGGATGATATAGAATGCTAACATCATAATCATTCAACAATTCTAACCACCTTCTTTGGTGTAAATTCAACTCCTTCTGCTGAAACAAATTCTGGAGGCTCTTATGGTCTGTGAATATGTCAACAAGTACCCTATATATGTAGTGGCGCAAAATCTTCAATGCAAATACCAATGCGACAAACTCAAGATCATGGGTAGGATAATTTTGCTCATGCTTCCTCAATTGCCTAGTGGCATAAGTAATGACATTGCCGTGTTGCATCAGAACACAACCTAGCCCAACTCTCAAAGCATCACAATAGACCACATAACCCTCGACACCCTCTGGAAGAGTTAGGACAAGTGCTGATTTCAGCCTATCCTTCAATTCCTGAAAACTTCGCTCACATGCCTCTATCCACTGAAACTTTGCTTCTTTATGAGTAAACTTTGTCAATGGTGCAGTGATAGTAGAGAAACCTTCCACAAATTGGCGATAATAACCTGCTAACCCCAGAAAGTTGCGGACTTCTGTAGGATCCAAGGGTCTGGACCAAGTCTTTACTTCCTCTATCTTCTGACTATCCACTCTTATACCTTTAGTTGTAATTACATGACCAAGGAAAGCCACAGATGTTACCAAAAACTCACATTTAGAAAATTTAGCATATAACCTGTGGTCCTATAGAGTGTGTAATACTGCTCTCAAATGATCTGCATGCTCGGCCTCGGATCGCAAGTAAATCAGAATATCATCAATGAAGACGATCACAAATACATTTATAAAAGGCCTAAACACCCGATTCATCAGGTCCATAAAAGCTTCTAGGGCATTAGTAAGCCCAAATGACATAGCAAGAGCTCAAAATGGCCATATCTAGTTTTGAAGGCAGTCTTAGGGATATCAACTTCCCTAACACGTAACTGATGGTACTCAGATCTCAAATCAATCTTTGAGAAGCATCTGGCACCCTGTATTTGTTCAAAGAAGTTATTAATCCTTAGAATTGGGTATTTATTCTTAATCGTAACCATATTCAGCATCCTGTAGTCAATACACATTCTTAACGACCCATTTTTATTTCGCACAAAGAGCACTGGTGTACCCCAAGGTGATACACTAGGTCGAATTAATCGCGTCTCTAGCAGATCTTTCAACTGCTCCTTTAATTCCCTTAGTTCAGCTAGAGCCATTCTATCAGGAGGGATCGATATAGGCTGGTACTTGTAAGTAGATCAATAGCTAAATCTATCTCCCTTTCAGGGGAATTCCAAGAAAATCCTCTGGAAAGACCTCAGGGAACTCATTTACAATAGAATTGACTGGAGAGTCATAGGCTCGCATTCCAAGTTTCTTACCCGAACCAAGTGGGAAATACAACCTTTGGGTATCAACTTCTGATCCTTAAGGTATGAAATAAACTTACCTTTAGGCGTAGTGGCATTACCTTGCCATTCCCTAACTGGCTCGCCGGGAAAATGGAATCTGACAACCTTAGGTCCGCAGTCAACATTAGCATAACATTCTGCCAACAAATCCATACCCATAATGACATCCAAATAAACCATTTCAAGCTCAACAAGATCATTTAAGGTTGATCTATCACATACCAATACTACACAGTTCCGGTAAAATCGTCTAGCTAACACAGATTCGTCAATTGGCATAGAAACAACAAATGGTATAGATAATAACTCAGGGACTATCTCAAACTGAATCGCAACCAATGGTGTAACATAAGATAGTGTAGAACTAGGATCAAGTAAGACGTATAGTGCACGAGAATAAATAATAAAAGTACCTGTAACAACATCACGTGAGGTCTCCTGGTCCTGTCGACCGCCCAAAGCATAAAATCCACCCTGGGTTTCCCTAGAACTAGAAGCCTCTCTACCTCTACCTCTTCCACGACCTTCTGCTAGTTGAGGATCAGTTCTGGGAGGCCGAATGGAGGATGAAGAAGAAACTGCTGATCGTGCCTGATTTTCCTCGACTCTATTTGAACAATCCTTCGTAAAGTGCCCTGGCTGCCCACAATGATAGCATACACTCTTCCCCTGATGACACTGACCTGAATGAGATTTCCCACATTCAGGACAAGGCGGCAATGTTGGTTTCCTCTTCCCTGCCCACTCCTATCATCGAGAGCTAGATGGAGCTGGGCCTTGGGCTCTTCTCTATCCTTGAAACTGAGGTGGGGCATTTCCTACAGGCTTAGATGACTGCCTAGATGACTGAGCCCCTAGGTCACCCTACGGCCCTCTGTAAGGACCCATAGTCCTAACTCTCTTTCGTTGCTCCTGTTGTCTCTGAGTATCTTGTAATTGATGAACCAAATCCTCCACCCTCTGGGCGTAAGACTGAAATTTTGAAATGTCCATGTGCTCCTGAGTAGATACCCCAAAACAATCTCGAGCTATATGAAGCCTCAACCCTAACACGAACCGATGAACTCTATCCTCTATTATCTAAACCATTTGAGGAGCATACCTAGCAAGAGAATTAAACTAAAGACAATACTCACGCACACTAATACTTCCCTGCTCTAGGTGCAAAAACTGCTCAGCTCGAGCCTGTCGAAGCTCCCGGGGTAGATAGTGGTGCATAAAGGCCTCGGAGAACTCTTCCCACTTAGCTGGCGGTGCATAAACTCCTCTAGAATGAGCCCGAGCCTCATACCACAACATAGCGACATCACATAATCTAAAAGCCGCCAACTCTACTTCCTGAGTCGTTGTAGCTCACATCACTTTTAACATCCTATAAGTCAGATCAATAAAGTATTGAGGATTCTCGCTCAAGTTTGATCGTATGAATATAGGAGGGCTCAAACTCAAGAACATGCGGGCCATGTAACTCTTAGTTTCCTGGCTTCTATGTCTCTCCATCGCCTCCAATCGTCGCTCTTGACCAGTGACTACACGAGCAATTAGTTGAATAGCTTCGTCAAGACCCTGTCCTTATGGAGCAATTGGAGGTACCACAGGCACGGGAGGGTCTGCCACTCTACTAGCCTCAGTTACTAAAGGTTCGGGAGGAGCTAGAGGTCTATCTGCCATTGCTCTGACTGGTCTTGGAGTAACTGTAAAACCTGCGGCAGGAGACTCACTCTGAGCCTCTGACCCATCTCCCTGATCCACTAGAGGGAATCTAATACCTTCCCCAATGGCTGTGCCAATCAAACTCCTAGTCATCTTCCTTTTCACGGGCATACATGAAACAATAAAATGATTTAGTTATCACAGTACTGATGAGCTCGACCTATAGCATGAACTATTAGTAAAAGAAGTGAAACAATTCCTAAATGACCTATAGCTTCGTGATTATAAGTATGGTGCACAATATACCCATAAGCAAGACTCTACTAGACACAACATTGTGGACTCCCTAGGACATGACTTCACTCTGATACCAAGTCTGTCACGCTCCAAAACTGGGGTAGGGTGCAACTAGCACTCAATCCATGATCAATCGAGAAGTCGGCTATATAGCATATATAAATGTAACACTAAAGCTAACCAAGCCACCTGTTACAACCAACCAAGATAAATACTGGGCCTATAATGCCTTGACAATTATAAATATGCAACCTAAAAGAAAACAAGGCTACAATAAATCTAAGAAGAGCAATGAAAAACCAACATGACTACACAACCATCACTACTAAATAAACTAGTCCACATCAGCCTCTATAGAGTAAACAAACTGAAATGCATGGGACAGGGCCCCGGCCTACCCGTGCTGTAGACAAAACTCAAGATAGTCCAAACTAGGACATGGCTCTTGGAAGATAGGAGCATACCACTATTCTTCTGAAATTTGGATCCTACTACTTTCGATGATCTGAGCATCGGCCTGTAACTGTAGCACGATTGCAGGAAGGGTCCCAAGATGAAGGGACGTCAGTACGAATAAAATGTACTGGTATGTAAGGATGAAAACTATAAACATGTAAGATAAAAATG